>RJWH01006410.1:0-55487 GCA_004363575.1 Solenodon paradoxus
TCATCCTGAAGCAGAGCGTGTATGAGCTCCCTGGCATAGAAAGTCTGAAAAGGAAGACTAGAGGGTGCCTTGATAAGAGAGGAATCAAGTGTCAGATGAGGATTTCTACTCAATGACCACAATTAAAATAACCTTCCAATCCTGCAGGTCTGTGGTTCTATACATTGTGGAGGGGCCCTCCTTATGATATCATAGGATATTAATCGACTCAAGTTATAGATGTACGTTTTGATCCTCTATCAAGAAACTGGACCTCCCAAGCCTTAATTGGTTCATTCCTTTTAGCTTCTAATGTAACTTGTTTTACTTCAGTGTGAGAACCACCTGCTCTCTCCAGGGAACTCTGAAACCTTGTTTCTTAAAGGCTTGCCTTGGTACAGTAGCAGTTAAGTCTGCTGTCTCTGTCTCAGCACATACTGGCCACATATCCCAAGGACCCAGGTTCACATCCTGGGGCCAGGAGAACAGTCAAGATGAACAACTAAATAAAATCAATAAATGCTTCTTCCTCCTCTCTTTTCCTGCCTGCCTCCACTCACCTTCATTCCTGCCTGTACTTTCCTATAAAAACAAAAGAAAAAGAAAAAAGAAAAAGACCTTATACTGCAGTTTCAGTGGATGTCCCAGCTATAGTTCTTCCTAGAAAACCTTTTGGACAGGATCTCATTTTGAACACTACTCATCCAACAAGGAAAGGTGTACTTAATCTTGGTATGTGTAGCAGGAGAAGTATAGGTTAGAAGGACTATTTATGGTTTCTGTAAAGGGTCTTTTGCTGCTGAAGCTGCCCGCATTGCTCTTAACATCAAAGACTACATCTCTTGGTAAGCTCAACTTTTCAAACTCTGAGAAGACTCCCATGTCATGGTGCACACAAGATGAGAAAGACTCCTGCACTTTAACTCAGTTGTCCCACATACATTTAAATATTCATGTGTTTCATTTATCAGACCAAGAATTGTTCAGGCTAGCACCATGAGGTATGTTGATCACGTATCTAGCCTGGAGCTTGAGGATGTTTACCATCCTTTATGAAAGAATAAAATGGCATAGTTCATTTGAAAAGCATATGACTTCCTGTTCCAATACCTGCTTCACCCACCATTTGTAAAACTCTCCCGTATTCCATGAATGAAACTCACTTTTGACTGTAGTGGGGAAAAATTCTTAGCCAACATTAACAATAGCAGTCTACACATATGTCATTTGATTCATGAATAAACAGAAGGTTCTTATTTTAGGATAGGTAACAATATTTTATCCTGTCTCCTCACTAGTCTATCATTTCTTTGAGGACAGAGATTATGCCTTGTCTTTCTTTGTGGCCACAGAGCCTTCAGACTGACTCCCACTCACACTAATGGCTTTGGAGTCGTTTTCTGGATTAAATTGTTTTAATTTAATTTGGAAAGTTTTGATCTGTTCTAGGTCTTAATTTGGTTTTATTTTCTGGACAATAGGTCTGATTTGCAAATTGAAAGAACCTAGACTGTTCGAGCAATCTCAAAATGCAACATGAATATACAGAGAGAAAATATAATTCTTATTTCTAGGGATAATAATAAGGTAACCTTTGACACTTATCACAATACATTATCTTTAGAGAGTTGAAATGGTTTTTCTTTATGTATTTATAAAAAAGATGTCTTTTTATTAAGGTTTTATGTATTCATTGCAGTAACTAGAATCTCTGTGTTAGAATCATTAACATATTAATCTGTTTTAGTTTTCCAAAATAGAATCACTTTTGCAATTCTGTGTTGGAAAATTCTATCATATAATTAGGCATATTTATTGTTGTACAAAGAGTATACTGTTAGAGAATTTAAAAGAATAGATTTATTTTTCATTTTGGCCGTTTGTGGAAAGAAAGGCTACATTTATAGAGTATCTCATACGTGCCAAAAAATGGAGTGGCTTTTTCATTTCACTTAGTTTTTGCGATTCTTTGAAGCAGGAATTATTATCTTCCAAAGTTTATTCATGTTATAACTGAGACTGACAGGGATTTAAATATGGTACCCGAGGTCACAGAATAAAGAATTTGAACCCAAATTTATCCAGTTTCAAAAATGACATTTCTTTATACTACAGTATATCTCTTCAGTCAGACTTATGGAGTTTTATATTAGCCTTTTAGTTGTGAACCACTGTCACCATTAGGACAATGCAATGCCTGTCATTTATTCCAGAATAGCTAAGTATAAAGAAATGCATAAAGAAAGGTTTCTCAAATTTTGATGATGGTAATGTCACAGGGGTAGAGTCTCAAGTAATTAAAAATATAAAATAGTGAAATTCATAAAATTAAAAGGATCAGCCATGCTCTCAGAATCTCTGTGTAGCCTCCTGCCCAACTCTTTTATGTCGTGCTATTTATAGCTGTATTTATTGGCTTATCATTGTTACCACTCCTGTATTTCAGGTTTGTTCTTTTTAAATGAATGTCCACATATTCTTGCAGTATTCTAGTAATTGCATATTTTTTTTTTACATATTCAGAGCATTATGAATGAGTTAGTCTGTAAATTTGCTTGAATTGGAGTCTGAATTGTGTGTTTTAACCACCATGTAGAGATATTTACCATTTCCTACAAAGTTAAACTATGGAATAAAAAGGAGTTAAATAGAAGGTCTAAGTGACCTCATGTCACTGTAGTAGAGACAACTGCTTACATGTACCATTCTAGTCTAAGAGAGAAATGAGCCTTACAAGTAATAACTTTCTTCTTATACTCCTTAATCTCCTCAACTCAGTTGGAAATTCACAAGCAATAAAAAAAATCTCCAGCAGATTAATTCTTTGCCTTTCTTTTAATCTAAATGAATATATTAATAGTTATTTTGGTCTGAAAGAAAAGTCTAGAAATCAGACATTATGATGTCAAATGAGCCAGCTCAGACCAAGATTTCATGGGTCAACTTGTATGGTTAAATTTTAAGCTCATCAAACATTTTTTATTAAGTTGACTTCTCTAGCTAAATGTGCCGAAGTCATTTAACTCCCTCCCTGACCACTATTAACTCAAATGTAAAAAGACAGGATTAAAATGAGTACAATAATTTTTTTAAAAACACATATCCATATATCCTTGGCACCTCAAACAGTGGCTAGCACTCATTAAATGTCTGCTTATTGAATATGTGAACTAGTATCTGATGTGTGCACCCTCCTAGGGAAAAATACAATATATTATATAGCACCTTTTCAAAATTGTTATTGAACCAATCTCAGAGACTTGGTGTAAGATAAAATTATTTTTGAAGTCTCTTCAATAGTATGTGATATAGTATAATCACTCAGTAAATATTGTCAGCATGCCCTGGTTGGGTAGCAGTTAAGTCAGTTGCTTCTGAAGGAGTGCAAAGCCACCTGGGTTTGAGTACTGAGTCTGGGAGGAAACAACCAGTGTGAACAATTAAAATGAAAATGAAATAAAGTACAATGCTTCTTCCTCCTCTCTCTTCCTGCTTGCCTGCCTACTCACTTTCATTCTTGCCTGCACCTTTCCTTTAATACATAATAAATAAATAAGCATTGCCGTATAAAGTATATAGTGAAGTAATGGCTTCTTACTATGAGTTTGCTATAGGAGTGAACTGAAAGATACATGTCTTCTCACAACACATATGTAGGTAGCATAATGTAGTAGGAAGGGTAACATACTAGTGGCCAGAAGTGGATTTTTATGTCCTCTTCATAATTTGCATGTTCTGTGACCACAGAAAGGCATCATTACTTAAGCTTCAATTTCCTACCTATGAAATGGGCATTATATACTTGAACAGCTTACAGCAGGGTTTTAAGACAAACCTTTCCTAGAAGACATTTCTAAGATATTTACTGGCTATGAGTCAATGATCCACTTAATATAAACTGTGAAAGTCTGACATGAGAATAGATGTACAAATATAAATATTTAACCTAAAAATAGTTTTTGTGATGATGACCAGAGACTCTGAAGCAGTCATAGATTACTTGAATTGGAAGAATTCCTCACACAGCACATTTGGAAATGGAAACCCAATTAAAAAAAAAATTCCCCAAGGACAGTCACTATTTCTAAGGGGAAGATTCCAGATTAGAAAGTAGATGATCAACTGGTGATGGCCCTGATCAAGCTATGCTTTTTGTATCACTGACTTGGGTGAAAAAATAGCACATCAAAAGTGAAGACAAATAAGGTTCTTAAAACATATGCAGTGATAAAATAGATCTCTTTGAAAATGGATGGTTCCCTGTACCCTTCCTCTCTGCCTCCCTCGGTAGCAGTTTCCATCCATCAAGTCGGCAATATAGATCAGAGAGCAATATTAATAATTTCTCTATGGTTTTGTTCCATCTTCCTGCTTAGACAGATTAAAAACATTTAAATTCTTACAGTTTTATAAATAATATAGAATTTAAAATTTCATCTTGGTAAAATTATATGTTCCTATCTACATCTATAATATCAAGTTTAGCATTTTAGCCATTTTTGATGTATGTTAAGTACATTTTCAATGTAACCAGCACCACTGCTTCCAAAACATTCGTTATCCAAAGCAAATGTTGTAGTAGAGTATTTTGGAAAATAAAATTCATCTTGAGTTTTGGAAAACTGTCTTGGAATAGTATATTATCTCCACACAGATAATTTGCATTGTGGGTTTATTATGTGTATGAGGTTTTTTTTTTTGTTTGTTTTTTTTTTGTTAAATTTGAGTTCAGCAGTTGGTTTTATCTTCTACATTCATTCCGTAGGCCTCAGAGGCAATTTTCACATTTTTGCATCTGTGAAATCTTAACAGTTCCATGGGATGGGATGAGGCACTGGTTTCGGGTCAATTGGATGGATGACCTATAATTAGTATCTATCTAGAAAATAATGGCAGGGCTCATTTTAATATTCTTCATGCTGATTGCTGTTTTTAGATCTTGTTTAATTATTTAGAAACCCTTTTTTTGGTGATGAATTACACTTGATGAAATTCATAATGTTAACGTGTGTAAATATATCAGCTATAGTCAGTGATGATCATTGAAATGTACAATATGCTGAGATTAGACAGTAAAGTCAAGAGAAACTGAGTAAACATGGAATGGAGATGTTGGCTCTCATTAGAATAGTTTTCCCTGGTTTCATTATCATAGTTGAAAAATGTACGTGAGGGAGAAAAGTCTTCAATCCAGGTTTTTCTGGATGAAAAAGAGCATTCTGTAAAATAGATAAACTGCCATTTTCCTTACCCAATAATTCATCATGTGTTTCTAAATCCTGATAAGAACGATTACAAGTCTTTTCTGTAGCATTATGGGAAAATCTACATTATTATGTATGACAGACCATGTCAAAATAATTGTGTGTGGGACTAGTCTGGGTTAAGGGGAATCATATTTGATGTTACTAATTTTCACATTATTTCACCCATAAAAATTCTTCTAGCAGCAAAAGTTTTATTACACTGTATTTCAGAGTCTCTAATTTATTCATGGGATAAATGTTTCATATAATGAATTTTCAAGTAAATGTATTCTGAAATTCATGCATAACCACGGCTGCTGTAAAATCATAAAAATTTTGTTAAAATTGAGGCATCCTCCCATTCTCCTTGGAAAGTCTAGTGGGGAACCTGGAAGAATTTATGCTAATGAAACAATATTGTTCAGCTTTCCTTTTTATCCAATATATCCCTTTATTAAGTTCAAGCCATTATTGCAATTAATAACTTTAAATGGGAGCACTTCATCAATTGTATTGAACCACTATTGGTACTTACAGGGTAGCATGTGCTTGCTTCATTTGTGTCACATGCTTCTTGCTAGGGAAATGCTCTCTAAATTGTCTTTGAATGTATTCAAGGTAGTAATTCAAAAATCCTCTGCCATTTGGTTTTGTGTCTGTACTTC
The DNA here is from genome assembly GCA_004363575.1 of Solenodon paradoxus. Lineage (NCBI taxonomy): Eukaryota > Metazoa > Chordata > Mammalia > Eulipotyphla > Solenodontidae > Solenodon > Solenodon paradoxus. The sequence goes on from RJWH01006410.1 coordinate 5,891, forward strand.
TCCCCCCAGTCCCTCCCTGTCCTATCTACACCTTTGGAGTTTGGCGGTGATGGTGGTGGTTGCTCAGTCTACAAGGAACTGACTTCCGGGGCATTTATGAGAAGGTCTCCATCCTGTAATCCATATACAATAGATAGTCCCAAATCAAAGTAATGGTTCTCCATCACACACTTAGAAGAGTGGGTTCAGATGATTTCTCTAGGAATTTTAGTCGAGTATTTCAACTTGAAGGTATAAGAGGTAATCACAGAATTTAGAAGACTAGAATCTGTGTATCATTAAGACCAGGACGCCTAGACATGTGGGAATATTGCTCCATGCCAAACCCATGAAATTATTTTCCAGTGTTAATGTCACATAAATAACTCTGATTTTGAAAGCAGTACATTATATTGCATTAGAAAAGTTTATATTTTATATATTGTAATATATTATAAAATATCTGGAGTTTATGCTGATAAAGATGGTGGAGATGACTTTTCCCTAGCAACAAGAGCAATTCAAGTCTTAAAAAAATTACATAGTTCTCTGTCTAAATAGCTTCTTTAGTCTGCAGTCCTTTCCTGAAAGATGAACAGTTGTCAAAATGGAATGGGTAACCCACTCCTCTAGTAAAAAAAATAAAGTGACTTAAATGTAGCTTTGAATGAGTATACTTGAACATGCAATACTTAATGATTTGTCTCATTTGAAGAGATGAAGTTTTTGTGCATTCATAATCATTCATTCATTCAACAATGCTTATGTGTACTGACTATGTGCCAGCCTCTTTTTTAAGACATTGGGGATATAATAATGCATAAAATGAGCCAAGTCCTTGTCCTCAAAAACCTAACATTTCACAGAGGCTGGGGGATGGGAGACAGAATATCACCAAAATGAGTAAAAAACAGAGCCTGCAAAATGATAAGTGCGCAGAGAGGGACTTGGGGCATGACTTAAGGACTTAGAGTTCTGAAAGAATGGTTAGGGGACACCCCATTACAAAGCTGACATTTGAGACAGACTTATAGAAGGTATGGAAGTGCACCATGGGACTCTGGACAGAACCTGCAGATGAGGGCTCCAGTAAGTGCAAGGATACGTCATAGAAATGTGAATACATCAGTGAGTCCTGGAGCAGAGCAGAGTGGGACAGTGGCAGGAGGCAAGGCAGGAGGTAACATTTGGAGATCATGAAGCATCTTGCAGGCATTTGTAAGGGCCCTGGATTTCATTTTCAGTAACATGTAGGGTTGTGAGCAGCATGACCTAAGCACCCTTGCATGGCATTTTGGTGAATAAAGACATGCATCAAATTGAGTTCATTCTCTTGATATATTAAGCAAACTTTGGTAAGAGGATTTTTATAAAATCCGCATTTCTAGGACAAGTATTCTCAGTGGTTGGGGAGGTCAACCTTGCCATGATCTTAAATAATTTGCAAGATTCCACAGGAAGTGCCTCCAGTGGAGAATTTCCAATGTGTCCTAGTCAACCGAGCATGCAGAATTTCTGACAATACAGTATGTTCCCAAACCACAGCCGTCAGCCTAATTATAGGCACCTAAACAATCTAAATACTCATTAAGCATCTCTCCATGGACTGTTCTCTGTTGACATTCGGTGAGCATCTATTAGATGCCAGATACTCAGCTAGCACTTCATGAGCTATGCCTTGTTGTTATTCAGAAGCACGAAATCTAAGTGATAATAAGGAAGCTAATTATGACCTCTATGCTTAATGAGTATGTAGAAGGCTGCTATAGTTAGGTCACTTCAACCATTGCCTGTACGTGCTACCATGCCTCTTCTCTTCCCCCCACTGTATCCTCTCCTACTCTCCGTATTCTCTTGAATCTTCTCTAATGTTTCTCTTCGACTTACTTTTCCTCCTACCATCTCTCTGACTTGATTTCCCAGTGAGTATTATGGGCACAATATACCCCAACCCAGTTCATCTTCTAGCTGAAAGTGAATCCTGAATTCAGCTTTGAAGGAAATTTCTTTATTTTTGTTGGAGAGGTGTTGCTACTGGACAGCTTTTGGAATTGTAGCTCTAGTGTTCTGGAAAATTTTAGAAAGACGATGCACCTATGTCCCATGTGCATTGTCTCCTTTATTTTCATCAATCATCTATCCACACACTTCTGTAAGTATGTATTTGCTATTTTTCCTTGTTATAGATTTCTCTTTCCCGCCTTTGAGCTTAAGTATTTGTGGTAGATGCACCACAAATGTTTACTATGAGTACAGTGATAATAGTGGTAGAAAAAGCAACACATGTGCTATTCCTCAGTGCCTTTTATCTCATGTACCAAATTAAACATTAATGTTGCCATCAATTACTCCCCCAAAGATGGTGGAAGCATATTTGTTAGTAGTATTTTGATAATAACTATATAAACAGATATTTGTCATGCTATTCTGACTCCTACATCTTCATTCACAGAAGAACATTTTATTTACATTGTCAAGTAAGAGGGTGGCAATTTAAGTGAGACTTATAATTTATCACTTGCTTTGCTTTCCAAGGCAAGTCCTGGGAGTTGTGGGGTTTATTTCTTTCCTGAAATGGATCTAGGATTATTCTTTTGAAATGTATGTTTTTGAGTATGCTTAGAAGGAAATAAACATCTATATATTTACATATATACCTATATTGCTATAGCCTCTCTCTGTGCTCAATGTCCCATGGCAAATACATAGTAGAGCCCGTCTTGGCTCTCTCTAAAGCATTGCTATGTCAAGTTTCCATTTGTATACATGGAAGATTTTTTTGTTGTTGTTTTGTAGCTTGACCCAATTTTGTTCAGTTTTATGGTGCTTACTATATGTAAAAGTTTCCTTCCATGACGGGACATCTTGCTTTGATTGTGAAATAGACACTCAAAAGAAAGTTGCCCTCCACCAAGTGAGGAAAGTGAATTAAGCCCAATCTAACAGGGTTTACAAGATGTCTGCCCCTTGACAATATGGACTTGAAACTTCTAGATGAAATGGAGAGTTTACCTCACTACATAAGGAAGTAGCATTTTACAAATGCATTGAAAATTACTTGTGAGGAGACATCACAGAATATTTATCTGATGGTTCTCACATGGCATCACTTAATGAATGAGAGCAGTTGTTACTAGTGCCCCATCGGGTGACTTGTTTATGTTAGCCTTCATTAAGATGGGGCCATCCACCCAGTACCAGCAACAAACAGTAGGGAAGGATTGTGAGCTGATAACTGTTTTCTGACTTTTAAGGACAGATCATTTTAGGCTTGAAGAGACAGGGCAAGCTTCACGAAAGAGGCATGATTTTATTTGATATAATTCACAAATATAATAGGTTATTATAAGTACCATGGAAAAGCATTCCAACCAGGAGGCATAAACAAAAGCTGTACTGTCTCAGTTCTGGAGGCTGAAAGTCAAAAATCAAGGTGATGACTAAACACACGCCCTCCAAAGACTCTAGAAGACAAAGCTTCCTTAGCACTTCCAGCTTCTGGTTCCCTGAGATGTTCCTTAGCTTGCAACTACTATACTTCAGTCTCTGCCTCCATCCAGTTTTAACTTCCATCGACATATAGCATTCTCTGTGTTCAAATTCGTGTCCAAATTTCTCTCTTCCTACAAGGACATTTAGTTATATTGGATTAATGACCCAACTCTGTCCAGTGTGACTTCATTTTAATCTCACTATTATGTCTGCAGTGGCCTGATCCCATTACCAAAGAAGGTAACAGTTACAGGTACTGAGGGTTAGGACTTCAACATATCTTTACTTGGCAAAACGTAGTTCAAGCCATAGTCACAAGTATTATTAAGTTCCACTGGATTGGGTGCTGATCTTAATATGGAAATATTGGGCAACAAGACAGAGGAAGGAGGGCGTATAAATAAGGGAAATAATGTGAGTTGAGGTTAAGGAACAGAAAACCAAGATTTTCTTTTGAAAGTTATATGTTTTCTTTTTAAATTAATTTTATCAAAGGAACATTGTGCCATTATATAGGTTAAGGTGTTTCCATGCCGATATGATTATCAGAGTGAGAGTTTCCTACTGAGCATGATGGGAAGAGTTGCTGGGAAGCTAGGCTCTGTGATATGTATTTACAGACCTTCTGATGTTTGGAATAACAATGTCTCCTTTGCCTTATTTCCCAAGTCAGGGACTGACCTCTTTACTCAGGCTCACAAGAACCAAACCTGTGAGACAGTCTGGAGTTCCTACCTTTTCCCACCTCTACAAGCTCTTTGGCCAGAACTTACATCCTCTCAAATTGGCTTCTTCTCATACCCTGCTACTTGGGAGAACTTGGTCACTTTTCTTTCTAACAGGTTTCGCTGTCTCTCATTTCTTCTCCCTCGTTGGGCCTCTATACTGTTATGCTCAGTAACTTCTTATACCTTGTACCCTGAAGGATTCCTTCCTTCTTCCTCTGCTTTCATTAGTTTGTTATTTCCTTCTCAACCGTCAACACATAACTCAAGTACCATCTCCTCCAGGAAGTATTCTTTGGCCCCTTTCTGTTCTGCAATAGGTGCTCCTCCTTCTTGTGCTTCATGAATCCAGAGTTATCAAATCTGTGCTATCTTCTTAAAAAGTGTTTGCAAACACTACATTTATTTCCTTTTATTGATAAGTCATTGTGTTTCAATGGTCTATATATTTCCAGACTACAGTTTTACACCTCAAGAAATGTTTATATGACACCACACTCAGCACCAGCATTGTAGTTCTATTCACCACTGTCAAATTCACAATCATTGATTAACCTGCTTTTCCACTCCACCAACAGGGAGTGATTGAGAAGGGATAGTAGCTCATGCTCTCAGTACCCTTATGCCCAGTGCTGGATCTGGCCCAGGTAAGGTGGCCAGGAAACGTTCATGGACTGAAAACTGGAAAAGTTGCTGCTGGCCAACCTCACAGCCTCTACGTTACCCCTTAGGTGACTCATCCTAGTGTCTTCTTGCAAAAACACAGGTAGAAACATCTTCTCACAACTACAAAGGCAGTGATAAGGAAAGAATTGACTACAAATTGAGAGATAAGAGGAGGAACTTTCTAATTATACAGCCCATGGGCCCTGACATTTGACAGTGATAGTATGCACTTCTCACTTTTCTCTGTTTTGCTTCACCATTCCCCAAGCCTAATTACTGAGAGCACATTAGACAGAAGATAGGGAATTCAGTAGACAATCACCTTATAAACATCTTGTGATGGGGATGGGGATGGGGTTGGTTCTGAAATAGGAACGTTCAGTACCAGCTGAAGCTCTGGTGAGTTTAGCCAAGCAAATCAATGCAAGTTAATCTTTCAGTGTCGGCTGGCTGAGTTTTGGACGAGTGATGAATGCCTTGACTGGAAAGACGGAATGCTGGAATGCCAGCCAGTGCTCTGACAGCTACAGATGGTGCCAATTACTGCCAGTGGAGCCTGTCCTGCTGTGAGCCCAAGATGTCTGATTTGTGGCCACAGGAAAATGAAAAAGAGGCCCTCCAGCTGGGCCTGTCACCTGTCCTTTATTGTTCTGTAACCGAAATTGTATTCAGGTGTGAACACCTTTGTGCATGTGTGTGATGGTGGTGGTAGGTGTTGATCACGAAGAGCGGGCAGTGCATCTTATGTTAATTACATAGCCATGCTAATTGCTAAGCATATGCCTGAGAAGACTAGAGCAAGTCACTACCAAGCTTGGTTACTTTGTCCCGCCCGATTCCCAGCAAACAAAAGACTTAACTGTAAACTATCATGGAATATTGACAATGGCAAATGAAAATATCTACCATCATCATGAATTTTGTGGGTCTTTGTACACATAAGCCTAATCTTGTGCAATGGTTATCCTGCAATGCTACAAGGATCTCTGTGCTTCTGTCTTGTGACAGACTGTAGGACAGGCTCTTCCTGTGTTAGAGCACCATCACAAACGAGTTCACAGTGCAGATTTGGGCTCTGATGTCCAAGGACCCACTAGTTTGCTCCTCCTCTGAGACAGCACCTGTACTCACGCTTTGGAGGCCATGGCCAAGAATGACAACTTGGCATCAATTGCATCATCATTATAAGGGGACTAAGAATACAAAATCAAAATAAGAATGACACCAACAACAGTAATACCTATAACCACTTGTATTTATTGAACACTTTTAATGTACTTTACCTATGTGACCCTTAATCTTCCCAGCAACCTCACCTGAGAAAGATTCTTACCCTATTTTTTAATGAAGGCACTTAAGAACAGCTTAAATAGCTTCCCCAAAGCCATAAAATCATTGAGTTATGCCATCTGTCTTTGAACACAATTCTCCAAACCTGAAGAATGAGCACAACCAAGAACAGAAAAGACTATTAATTTTCATGAGGCATATTTCAACAGTAAGATGCTCAGTAAGTGATGGAATGAGCAGTAATATAATGGTGCTAATACTGGGCTGGTTAGTGGTGGTGAAATAACAGGGGGAGACAAAGGAAATAGCAATAGTAGGAGTATACTGCTTTAATTTGTACTGTTTCTATTGTTGATAGCCATGTCTTTTTTCCAGTGGGCTGCTGTTAAATGTTATGGTTCTGGCCCAAGATAATTGTTAGGTAGTTTTCATGGAGGAGAGGATATAGGGTCAGCTGGTATCCAACAGTTTTAGTCAAGAGAAAGTGCCAACCTACTCCAGTTGCTGAGCCTTGGGGTAGCATCAGATCCTTCAAAAGCATTTGAAGGAAGCCACTCCTGCCATACATATCACTAGCTCTATCTATCCTCCCATCAAATGTAGGGTGAGGAACAGAGAAACCAACTCTAAACTCCCACCTCAGGGAGACAAGGAATGGGAGCACTGTCATACCCCCATGGCCTTGTCTTCTTCCCCACACCAGATCATTTCTATCCAGTTGTCCTCCTTCCAGTATGACTTCCCTAGATGTACAGTGACTGTGAGTGTCTGCTAGGGTCCTGTTCTAAGGATTTTTGGCTATAGATCCTGCATCTGGAGTATTTGCGTGTTCCATTAGAAGACTACTCACCCACCTCCTTTGATAAACCAGAAAGCAAAATCAAGCTCCAATGACCTCTGTTCAGAGACTGAACAGAGAATCTTAAAAGCCATTCCCTCCAACTTTGTGGGCAAGTGGAATGGAGCTTGTCCCCTAAGAAAACCTGGCTCTCTATGAAATAGCTGACATCTTTAGAACATTTTCATTTTTCTGACATGTGCTCATCTTTGGTAAACTTTTAGTACATGTCTTCCCTTTCCTACTTTCTTCCTTTCTACATTTTTTCTTATTCAACACAAATTATCATTTACTGCACTCCACATTTCTTTCTCTGTGATATTTAATGGACTTTGTCTAGACATCTGTGATCTCTAATTGATTTTTTCCCCAAAACACATTGGTTGTAGCACGTAAGCAACACAGAATTATTTTACTTCACTCTTGAAATATTTGTGGACAGAATATCTGAGCCATTTTAGCTTGCCTTCCTGAAATTTAAAGACGGCCATGGGTGTACTGGAGACAATATTGAATAAGTTGCACCAAGAATATATTTTGAGGAAATTTCTAGAAAGCTACTATGATGCCTGATGGGGCTCCAAGTTAGCTGTCCTCATTCATGACCACATGGAGATTGTTTCAGGAGTACTGAAGATCACCCAACATTTACTGTTTTACTAAAAAAAGCTCATAGGACTTAACAGGTAGTCATAATCCTGACTCTGATTTTTTATAGAGACACAATAAAGATATACAACCCAATGATTCAGGAAGAAGACACATTAGGAAGAATCTGGAGAAATCCCTATGCAGGCTTCTGATGCTCTCTCCCTCCCATGAGGAGCCATACAGAATGCTCTATCTCCAGCAGCAACAACTCAATAATACGTGTGCGATGCTTCTGCCCAGCAAAGCCCACTTGAGATTTAATGCCCAAGGTTTTTATGGTGTCTGATCATATAGGCTCACTTTACTGAGAAGCTATCAAAATATTATATTCCCAGAATTCATTGATGTTGATTGTCCCAGGTGTGCAGAACAGTCCCATCACTTAGGGAAAGTTTCATATCATTGTAGGGAATCGTAATGGTCTTTCTTTGAAGACTAGGGGGCTTCCTAAGTTTCTGTAGGAACCTTTAGAATGGGCATTGTGCAGCAATTCATGTGTGCCACAGCTCGGGCAATGAGTCAGAGCTGACCTGAAAAGCTTCCAAGGCAGAGGTGAAGTCATGATAGGGCACAGGATAGGCTAAGTACAATCCCCAGGAACACATGTACTCCCCTGAAAGCAGCATTTACAAAGGTGAGGTTAACAGAACCCCAGTGTAACTGCCCTCTGCAAGTTAGGTGTAATTCTGCAGAGTCAGATTTATAGGTTTAACTATTTATTTTAAAGTGTTTTTAAGGAAAAGGTATAGGCAGGAATGAAGGCAATTAGGCAGGCAGACAGGAAGACAGAGGAGGAAGAAGCATTTTATTTATTTTTATTTTAGTTGTTTATATTGGATGCTCCCTCTACTCTCCACCTCTGGCCCCGGATCTTGGACCAGGGCCCTTGGATGCAGGGGGACTGTGTCAGCTGGAGGCAGCTGAACAAACCATTATTTAATCAGGGCATGCTGATTTATTTAAAATTAATAATGATCTAATGATGACGTCTGTTTAAGCACAGTAACATGAGACATGCTGTTTTCTGATCAAATGGAATTATCTGACTGGAATTACCTAACTGCTACTAGTTTATAAATTGAGATAGAGAAAGAAGCATTTGTTCATTTGATTTAAATCTGACCTAAAAGAATTGAGCTATTTTGCCCTCAATTTCCAGCACAAATATTTAGCAAATTTGGGGATCCATTTAACAATAGAACTTTTATCAGCAGACAAGTTGCCCCATAAAAATGACCCTCTAAGCATCTGGGAAGCAGATCAGAGGTTCCAGATAGGTCTTTCTTTGCCAGCTTGCACATTATATTTCCAACCCTCACGCTTTGGAGAATTGGGAGTTTCTGCTCCAAACGACTATGAATGCTAACCCGCAGCATCTTAAATGGGAAATTGACTTTCACTAGAAAACAGTTGTAAATGAGTGGAGAGAGTGAAAAGCGTCAATAATAACAGCAATTTCTAGTTTTCAAAACCTGTCCCGTTGATTCTCACAACTGCCCTTTGAGGTGCAAGTTTTCATTCCCATGCTATCGGTAAAAAAAAAAAAAAAAAAAGGAACTTGGAACATATTGAACATCGTCTCAAACAAACAAGGAGCAAAGGATGGATACAAACTCAGACATTCTGACCCCCAACTCTGTACCCTTTTCACTCTTGCTACCAGGCTGGTTCTGGCATCCTCAGCCTGTCACTTTCCTTCAGCACGGAACCCGCTTCTATTAGAGGAAACCTCGTGCATTTGCTGGCATTCTTTATAACCTCCGACTGGCTCAAGGCTGCTCTTTCGGTTGTACGTGTTCCTCACTTTTGGATTCCAGGGTCAGCTGACTTCTACACAAAGTGGTTGTCCTTTAGGTGTTTGAGGCTATGCTGGATGCTCTGATGCTTTTGGTAGCTCAGTGTTGTGGAAGAACCATTGGAACAGGGCAGAAGACACACGACTTGATCCTGGAAGGGCTTCCCTAATACTTTCAGGGACCACTCTAGTTGGGATTGAAGACATAGCCTCCCATGTCAGCTGTAGAAGTTCTGGGCTGGCGAATGCTCCTGCCAACAGGGGTGATCATCTAAAAGGCCCCTGGGTTTGTTTGTCTCGGGAGAAAAAATGACTTCAAACAGGATGCAGCTAAGTCAAATCCCCTTAATCATCTGACAGTGCAGAACTTGCTGGGTGTGGAAGCTGTACGAATTCCCATTCCAAACAGAGCCACTCTCACAACATCACCCTTTTCCTTTGTCTTAGGCTATTTAACAACAAATCTCTAGGCTTTCCTGTCCTGTGGCCTGGCTTCTTGTGAAAGTAATCTCTGCCATCTCTTGAACCCATATTCATTTCCTGCCAGCAAGAACAGAGAGGATAAACCCAGTGCGATCCAGAGGCCAGAGGCCTCAAGTGGACCATTTTCTGTGGTACTGGAGGGGACGGTGGGCAGGTCTATGTGACATGAAAGCCAGGTGGACACTACCCACTCCACCTCGGTGCTGTGCGTCAGGCCTTGGCGCCTATCAGTGTGTTTGCAGTTCATTCTGCTTGGCCACTGGCCAGTAGGGAGACTTTTTGACTTGGCATATCCTTAAAAGTCACTGGAGAACTTTGCCTAAGTAATAAAAAGCAACTTTTATTGAAAACTAATTATTTTTTCAGATGAATATGCCAGCTGTTTGAAAATGTTCTGGTCACGTTAAAGCATATTTTAATAGTGTGCTTACAAATGCAGATCCGATTGTGAAATCCTTTTTGACAGTAACTTAAAAGCACTTTATTCCAGAGTGCCTCTACAGCCTAGCTCCGCACTGATCTCGAAATCTGATAAATGGAAGAAGTATTCACTGGTTGAGTAAATCAATTATTTGGGGAATGGGTAAATAGTGCACATTTCAATGCAGAACTTACATTTCTTTTCCTTGGGGCTCGGACTGACAAAATAAATGAGGATTTAATTTGTTGAGCAATTTTAAGCTTTCAGGAGGAAATCCGAGCCAGCGACTTGGAGGGGTTCCCATCTGTCTGTGGACACTTGGCTTGTGTTTTATTACTGGAGGGGACACCACTGTTGCTCAGGATGTGTCCACACACTTGGGTAGTGCGTGCTTGCTAGGTTCCAGGAGCCATACTAGTAGTTGGGATGGTTGTGAAAGCAGTAAGCTGAATGGACTCTGCCTGCCAGGGAAGGGGAGAGCAGAAATGCAAAGAAGGCAGAAGGATGTGAGTGTGAAGTAAGAGACTTAGAGTAAGTTCTGAGCAAGCCCAGAACCTGGGGTCCATTCTGGATGAAAGGACCAAAGAAGAGGGGCCATTGGAGCAAGGCCTGAAAGGATGGGAGAGCTGATGCCAAGTTTACTGTGCAGAAGGACCTTTCTCATTGCAGGAACAATAACAAGGACAAGAGATGCTCAGGTGCAGGGTCTCTCAGGAAGGACAGGAAAGGGGATAAGGCCGCTTGCAGCAGATGATGGAAGGACTAAATGCCACACCAGCCAGGTTCTTCTCTTTCCTGCAGAGGCTTGTGTGAAGAGGGTGGATTTGCTCTTCATGGAGAATGAATTTGTGAGAAGCAGACTAGTGTGTCCAGACCTTGTTTGGTTTGGTTTCGTTTTTTCATTCTGTTGGAGAACCGAATGGATTGGAGCGATTGGAGACAGGGAGACAGATCAGTTAGGAGCAAGTGCAGTCTTCCAGGGGAGGGCAGCTGAGGGCTTGAAAGGGGCATTCAGACAATTAGCCAGTCAATGTGAATGTAATCAATGCAGAGAGTGAGCTGGCTAATTCCAGGATGGGGGGAGGGGGCAGTTTACTCTCAATCACTTGTTTTTATTGCCTTGACTTGGCCAGATAATTGTCTCTCCTCACCACTTCATTTTGTCTGTGTGGGGGTCATTGCATGGTTTGGACAAATTGCTTAGTATTTCTAGGTTTCCTTTGCACGGGCTGTAAGAGAGGGAGAATAATTCTTGCCACCAACTGTAATCGCCTCATAGGGATGTTCTATGAATTGTGTGAGTGCTAGCACATTCTTGGCATGAATAGGCATTAATAACAGTTCGAATAATTCTACTAATGTACTTAAAAAGCTTCAGAAAACTCCCCAAATACTAAATATTTTCAATATGAGGAAACATTCAGAAGTAACAAAGGGTGACACCATTTGGTTAAGCAATAATTCCTAATGGCCTGCCTTTCATTTACAAATCCTTGCTGATTTATTTTCATTTAATTCACAGAACTTCATTGTATAAAACAAATTCAAATCTAAAGTTGTCTTCAGAAACTTTAAAGGATTTTTTTGCAACAGATCTCAGTGTACCTTCCTCCAGCCCCAAATCTAAGACAGCTAGATGGTGAGTTTGCCTGATTGTACATGGGTGAGGGTTGAATTTCAGGTATGTCTCAGAGTTTGACAGATCCTTTGCCTGTGACCCATGTGTCCAGTGACTGAAGGTTTTATTTTTCAAAATGATGATTTTGAAACTATAGGGAAAACATGCCTTTGCTAATTGACCTTAGGCTGTTGTAGAGTATTAGTGAATTAAATGGGCAGAATGAAGGAAGGCTTAGCTGACATTTTCTTTCAGGAAGCCAACTGACTCTCCTCCCCACCAGTCAGGGCAATAAAGTATGCATTCCTGAGACACATCTGTGGTCATGTGCTGACACACTGAGAATCTGTGTCCCCCACAGGTGGGGCGATGGCCAATAGTCACAGGCTTAAAGAAAAAGAAACCGGAGCCAAGGATGCCTGGCAGCTCTGCCACCAGCAAGCAGGCCAGCGTGACTGTGGGTCTGAAAACCTATTCACCAGGGAAGTCAGACCAGGGATAGTGGAATCCCCCTTGACCAGGAAATGGGCCTTTCTGATTGTGGCTTGGCCGTAGGAAGCAAGACTGCAGAAGAGAGACGTTCCATGAGCCACTAACACCAGCGGAGGTTGAAACACCTTACCCCAGGAAGAGAAGTGTAGCAACGCAGAGGATTCTTTCCTTAGCTAGGAACAAGACCCTAGAGGCAAGAGCACTGAGATCAGGTCTTTCTGACAAGTCAGTTCGGGGACAACCACTAGCAGGTATAGCATCCTGTCCTGTGAGTCGCCTGCCCCTCTGATGCTCCTGTACCTCACAAGACCCCAAAGGATCTGCCTCTGTGCTTTACCAGGTAGCTGATAGCAGCTTCCCCTCAGCTTGGCAGTATTGAGCCAAATTATGTATCTTTCCCAGCTTGTTTTGATGAAGGCTCGTCACAAAGAGCCTAAATCGAGGTAGCAGAATTTAAATCCCTCTGAATGGGTGGCTTTAACAGTAATGCAAAGAATTGGGTCTACACATGTGTGCAGTTGACTGTGGCCTGGTAGCCAACTCCTGGTTCACTTTGAATAGCCCACCCCAGACATCAAAGGAGCACCATTTCCCTTCAGAGTACAAACTCTACCTTTTGTCAGAGTTCACAGACGAGAGAAAGCATTTGGGATGTAACGTTCGCTTTTTAAAAAAAAATAAATTTTCTAATTTTAATTTTTTTTTCTAATAAGTCCTTACATGTTTATAGCATTTAATACTTTGTCTAGATCTGTCACATTGTATCTCATTTGATGATTTTTGTTGTTGTTGATTCACTAGGTCTTAGGTTGACCCAAGACCTGGTATTTCTTTTTTTGTTTGTTTGTTTGTTTTTTGATTATTGATATTGATGAATCCTTTGTTCACATTTATGTTTTGTTCAGCATTTACTTTTGAACAAGAGAGACGGCTCTGTTAATTTTTCAAAAGGAGAAGTTTAGAAAGTATTGACTAAAGACAAAAAAGAGCTGGGATGCCAGGGGGAAAGTTCACTAATACATTTCATTGCTGGGGTGCTGGCTAAGTTAGTTCAGCCTTCCAATCTTCTGTTTCTTCTCAGATAAAATGGGACTATCTAGTACCTACCCCACTGGCGTCTTGGTGTTGCTCGGAGGCCTAGAGGAGGCACTCTGTATACTCATTCTTTGAAAACTATCCAGCGTTATCTACTTAGAAGTTTATGTGTAGGAAGAAGAATGTGTTATAACCCAGAAAATACCCTCTTATTCCAACAAGACTGAATGACATCTTTGTGGCTCCCTTTCCCTTGTGTGTAAATAGCACCAGCTTAGAAGTGATTTGATCTTTGGTCCATAGGTCATCATTGACTCTGATGTAGAATCGCACTGGCTTTTCCATCAATGACTGTGGTCAACCTCAAGCAATTACTCGTTTCCTTGCAAGACTTTGTTTGGAAGGGGGTGATTTTGTGCTCTATCAATAAACTGCTGAGAGTAAGGTATCAAAAATATCTTATGTTGACCATTCATGCGGCATACTGTCCACATGCTTTATGTTATCTTTTCAGGATATTTGATTATGGTGGAGGGGGGTGAAACTGTCGTGCATTTATTCATTTAAATATATGTGACACAACACCTGTGTCTCCTGCACTGTCACCTTAGGTATTAAATGTTATAGGATCATTTTTGTTTGCCATAAAATATTGTCTCTTAAGCCCAGTGTGCTTTTGTTCCTTTTGTGCCTTCATTCACTACTTGATAAATATGCGAATGAACCTTTTATTCTGTCTAAGCAACTGCACAAGCGCTCTAGAGATGGGCTTCAGTGGGCTTATCTATGACCCCTCGCTTGGAGGGGTCTATAAAGTGATTGTTAGGAAAATGCAAAAAAATTAAAACAGGACTGATGAGTAAAAATTACAACTTTATTGATGCAAAAGCCATACTTTCTGAAACATTATAGTGTTTTCTGTCTGCTGGTCCCCACCCCACCTTGGAGCACTGCCATTAGGTTAACGTATCAGTAGATGTACTACCCACCAGTGGATATAATTAATGCTTGAAATTTGTGGCTTTCAGTCCCACCAAACACAGGAAAATAGCAACTTGACAGTGGGTCTGACCAAATGGTAATTTGTTTGAGAAGACAAAGTTAGCTGGTTATATAGCCCGGTGCATGTGGTCTGCAATCTGAATGGAAGGAGACTAAAACCTACCCAGCTATTTCAATGCATGGCCTCAGTTCCAGCAAGAATGCCATTCTCAGTAAGACTATTAGAAAGCCTTTCATGGTATCACTTTATGTAAATACATTGCTGAGTGACTAGAAGCCGGGTTGCAGTATTTGTATATGTTCCTCCTCTGCCCATCCAGAGGGGACCTCTAGAACACATTAGGCTCACATTGGGAGGGTGGTAGAGAGGTGTTTGCTCTGTAATTTCTCTGCCTTCAATTGTTTCTACATTCTTTTCCTGTCATAGGCCCTTCTTTGACTTTTGACTTTGAGCTCTTGTGTGATCTTAGTTTAAGAGGCTTTTCCAAGTTTGGGGTAGGGGACCATGGTGATGGTGGTGCAGAAAGACTAGCCTTGAATATGAAAGAGGATAGGAGGAATGTACTAAGCATTGACACTCATCCTATGAAGTAGGAGCTACTGTTGTTTGGAAGCACTGAGCCATCACTCAACCTTCTGAAAGCCATATAGTAAGTGTAGAGCTAGGATTTGTACTCACATTCATGTAAACGCCACACCTACTGCTCTTTTCACTATGCCACACTTGCTTTCACTTCATCATTCCTTGTTGAATCCAGAAATAACATAGATGATAGCCACTGAAGATGGGCCAGTCTCTTGATTGGCTTAGGCTGCCCAATGTCACACTTTTGAATATATTTACTGAAAACATTTTAAGAATTAAGAAGATTTTTATTTTCTACTTTGATATTTACCCAGTTGCACTCTGCCTTCCCTACCATTTCCATCAAATAGGGGCAGTGAAACATCTTTTACTAAAATTTAAGTACATTGTTGGCTTGTTTTTTTTCTGTAAGCTTGGTGTCTTGCTAATTTATTTTTTCTGTGCCCTCAACTAATTTGAATATATACAGAGAAACAGGTGTGAGAACTGGGAGAACTCCCCAGGATCATCTAGCATGTTTGACAGATGAGTAAAATTAGACCCACAGAAAGATAATGTTATTTTTCCCAAAGTCAAACAGCAAGTAAGTGGCAGCACAAGGACCTGACCCTGAAGAAAATGTCACTGTGTATGTTAAGCTATAAATTAGTTCACCCAGACTCACGAGGCGCAGTGCAGATAAGAATAGACTCTAGTATGCAAGTGGCTTAATGGAAATTGCACACAACTTAGACATTAAAGAAAGAGACAACGCTTTTTTGGTGTGAGAAAAACCCAAGACCTAATAAAGTAGTGAGTCTTTTGAGAATGGGTACAGAAATATTCTCTCAATTTATCTGATGCACAGTTCTATTTGAGGGTCTGTGCATATTTACATGCACCCCTTTTTAAGTTGTTCCATCTTTTAATCCCACATTTAACACTTTGAAATTTAAACATAATCTGTGTTTTTAATTTAATTTTGTTTTTCATTTCGTTAAACCACATTAAGACTAAATTGGCCATTCCCTGTGGCTTAGTGGTTGAGTCTGCAGCCTCTGGCTGGCGTAGTCCACATGCATTCCAAAGACCTGGGTTTGTGTCCTAGAGCCTGGAGAGCACTACCAAGATGTAGAACTACATAAAGAAAGTGATTCCTCCTCTTTCTTCCTACCTGCCTGCCTCTGCTCACCTTCATTCTTGCTTGTACCTTTCCTTTAAAAAAAAAAAGAATAAAACACTGTTGGAGATGGGACAAGGTTGAAGAGTAGCTTTCCCTGATTTACAATTTTTAAAGAGATCAAAGGATTGGCAAATATTAGAATATCAAAATTTGTTTTCCAGTATTTCTACATTTTCCCTATTACTCAAAGAAATGAATGCAATTTATTAAGGCCTTTTTTTGTAAAACTAAGTGAGCAGTGTTGATATATTCTATCAGTGCACATGAGTTAAGATCAAGATGATAACTCCATATGTTTCAATCTATTAAATTTGAGACTTCTGTTATCGATCTTTTATAGATTAAAATACAGATTAATATTTGACAATGTTTACGAGACAGCCTTTTGTAACCAATCTGTTAGTAGTTTCTGGGTAAAAATAAGGTTGACTTACCATTTCCCCTCAAAACTTGGACTTAATTATGTTTGTAAAAATAGGGTAGGAGAAAGTAAGATATATATAAATAAAAGGAGATATGAATAAGATATAAATTTATTTATCTTATAAATAAGATATTAAAAAAAAGATATAAATAAGGTTGACTCACCATTTCCCCTCAAAACTTGGACTTAATTATGTTTGTAAAAATAGGGTAGGAGAAAGTAAGAAAGTAAGAGAAAGTAAGTAATGATATATTTTGTACAAATTAGTAGGCGGTATAAGATATGACTAGTTTTACGTTCACAAAGCATAATAAAATGTTTTAAAGTCAATGTAAGCATTTCATTTTCAGTTTTCTGAGACTAATAGAATGCTATAGAGGAGTAATTGCCACATAAAACTCAAAAGTCCATTGGACTTCTATATTTCTGTCAATAAAATAAAAAAGGAGTTTAGTTTCTCTTTACAATTTCTAGAATTCTGTTGTTCTACAGTTGGTGAACTTGCATCTGTTTTTGCAGGGAGGAAAATTAAGAATTCTTTTTACTGTGAAAAGTGAGTTGAGCATTATTTTACCACAGGAATAGGATGACTAGTTCTTAAACATGGTGGGCCATGTTCTCTGTCCCTAGATTCACCATTTCCTTCATGAACTTGTACCCTTCCATCTTTCTGCAGTCATCTAAGAGGTCTGTAAGTGCTCTAGATTTTTTTTTATCATGGATTCAAAAAAGTTATTTTTGTTTTGTTCTAGCCTATATTTTCATTGTTTATCCAAAAATTATTTCTTCTTTTATTCCTGTTTTTCACTTATTTGTATAATTTGCTTATGTTATGTTTCTTGACAGAGGTAAATATCTATCATTTGCCTGTTACAACTCTATTTTTAGCCACTTCCTCTTGCCAAATGTCCAGGTACACTTTCTTTCTGGACTCTAACCTTAAAATGTCCATTTTCTTTTCAGCTTGCACTCGATTTTTCTTTTGTTATATACTATTGCCAATGGGTCTATGTGAAAAACAAATAACATTATATTGTCAAGCAGGTGTTACTTCACTGAATAATGGAGTGCATTGGGTGTCCTTCAATAGTGACAATAGATGACAGTGAGGATTCTACTGATCAAAGTGTATATATTTTTAAGTAAGTGCTGAAAGGAGCAGTTATTGCAGATGCTTAATTTTAGTAAAGGAACTTCTTTGGAGAAATACATACACATAAAGGCTCCTAGATTGTATATGGATATTGTGTCTTGTTAAACAATACAAACTAACATAGAGTAATGAACCTTTGAACTCTAGATGAGAGGGGTATGTGTGTGTGTGTGTGTGATGGTTTCAAGGTGGGGGTGATTTCGTGCACAAGTTGGATTTCCTATTTTCTTTCTCTTACTATTCTATGAATTTTCCTGAAAAGTCCTAAATTCTTTATGCTTTTAACCATGACTACTTACCCCACAGCAAAGAACATTGACTGAGAGCTCTGTGATCTATAAAAGAGTGCTGTCTTTGGGGAGTAGGATAGGATATACTAGTGATTTGATGAAAAATGAAATCTTTAAGGGTTATCACAGATAGTTTCCTAAGTAATTTTTGGGTGTGGTGTGCTGGCAAAGAACACCAAAAACTGTCAGCTATAGAATGGATCTGTGTGGAAGTCTTTTGAAAGAGAGGCCAGAAGCATAAATAAATGCGTCTATAAGAGGCATATAAAAATAAACATTACTTATTACTATTTTTCACTATTTGGGGATTTCTATATAGAAGCAGCTGAGAACTATCACTATTTTTTTACATCTTATGTGACCAAAGAAAGGGTAAGTAATGGTGCTAAGAAATCAAGATTATCTTTACATTTTTCAAATCACTATCTTCTTCCTCCTCTCATTCAGTGTTTGAAACAGCCCTGTGCAAAAGGAGGATAGTTATCTCGGAGCTCAGGAAGATTATGTAGCAATCTGCCTTGGAGCACTGTGCAGTAAGCAGTGGACCAGAGGCTCAAATTTCACTCATAACCAAGTGTTCTATTTTTCCTGATACAATTTTTTTAAATGATTCTCTCATGCTAGTAACTTTTCTTGTATGAAAAAGTGTAAGGAGGTAAATAAAGTTAGGGCATATAACCATCACCCAGAAAGACTGACTGTACTGTTTCATTTCCATCCAGATGTGCATGTGTATAGAAAACACGAGTTGAGATAAGCATTGTTTCACTCCTCTTAACTTTGTATCATGAGAAATTCCCTATGTGATTAGGCAGTCTGTACTTATGATTTGAAAGTCTGTACCTTTCTCCTGGCCACACGTCTTGAGGTGACTGTCCAAAAACAACTCAGGCCACTGTTCTAAGAGCCTTCAAGTTTATTAGAGTGTTGTATAGAAGTATCACATGGGGGTTGTTGTTACTTTTTTTCATCAGATCCAAAGAAAGCTTGGGGACAGAGGCCTCTGTAGCTGTCAGGTTTTTCCTGACCTTGCTTTTTTTACCCTTAGGCTTGCCATGATCTCTGTCTGATTTGTTTAACCTGTAAAGTAGTGGTGCCTCTCACTGGTGAGGGGAGGGTTCATGGTTCAATGAAGATTCAGTATGCTGTAATGTATAGGACTTTGCCTGAGGAAATAAAGGATAAACAAAGGTTCCCAAGCTGTTTCTACTGTGGTATGCAGGCTATGACCTTTGTGCCTGCTTCCTGTTTTCCTTTGATGGACCCTTCAGTGGACTGTTGCTCTTGCAAATACTCCCTGGTCAATATCTTTTTGTAAAACCAACTGGTGAGCGGCATGCCCTGTTCCTAATTGCTGCAGGACTCCAAGGCCATTATTTCCTGACTGGCCCATCTCCTCATGTGGACAAGTTCTGGAATTGTTATTCACCTGGCATTATGCACTAATGAATGACTAACTAAACGTGATATGTCTAGTGCAGCTCCATAGGCAGGAATGGGAGGTGGAAAACATTTTCTAATTTCCATGCACCTCGCCTCAGGATTTCTTTTAGAAGGCAAGCGTGTCTTGACATCTGAGCAGTATTTTGATGCGTTCATTTAAAGTGGACCTGCTGGCATGCCCTGGTGGCCTAGTGGTTTCAACCAGGCACAGTCCATACACATCCCAAGGTCCTGGGTTGAAGACCTGGAGCCTGGGAAACAACCACTGAAGAACAGCTGAATAAATGAATTAAGTGATGTTTCCTCCGCTCTCTTCCTTCCTGCCTGCCTACTCGTCTTCATTCCTGCCTGCACCTTTCCTTTAAAAAAATGTTTAAAAAACAAATCTGCAGCATATGGATTCCATTTTGCTTTAAAATGTCCACTGATTTAAAAGTGAGACAATACAAAGGACTGTCAAATGTTTTTACCAGTACTTAAAAACTTAACCCAGATATCCTATCGCTTTGTCTTTATTATGAATGTAATGACTACTGTTCCCTCCTCTCTAAATCCAGGCACCTCCCTTGTCAATGAGAATTGTGTGTGCACTAAAGAAGTAAGTACAAGCTGACAATCACACCGCATTATTGGAAATGGAAAGGAAAATACACTAGCTATATAGCTTATCAAGTAAATTAAATAGTAGCCAAAATTAAAAATAATAATTTCAGTAAAATGGGTACTTCCTTAGTAGTGTGTAATGGGGTTAGAGGCAGACAAGGAGTGGTAGTTTCCTATTTATATCTGTTCTTAATTAATATTGAATCCCTCACAGAATTTTCATTGAAAATTCTGGTTTTCCCCTTTGGATATTGGCCCTTGTGTCTAAGATGCTACATTGTTTGTTCCAAGCTGCGACCTAATCTTTTCTCTCTCAAACCTTTAAAAAAATGAATATTTCATAGCATCATTTGCCTCCCTTTATACCCAGAGTATTTGTGAAGGCTATGAATAAGAGAACACAGGATGCAAAGCCAGGCAAAATCCTTCCTCTTTTATTGAATCAATGAGAGTGTCAGTTTTTCTAAAGGGATCAATGCCATTTATCTGTTGGAGCACAGTAAAGCCTGCCTAAAGGATTGAGGCTAGTGTTTTCCCTTCCAGAAAGGAATTACTGCAGCCATACGTATCAGGGTAGTCACAGGTGAAAAGCATTTTATTGACTCATTCATTCATTCATTCATTCATTCTGCATTACTTTCCATCTTCTACGGGAGACAGACGAGCAAGCGAGCAATGTCAGTACCATACACTCTGATAGAGAAATGACCAGGATGCTGTGGGAACGTGAGCAAGGAGGGACTTACTTTCAGCAGAGAAGGCTTCGCAGAGTGGGTTTTCTTCTTGAAATCTGATGGTCAATTCACTGGGAGAAATTCACAGGGAATGGCATCCTGGGAGGTATAAACAGTTTGTACCAACACATAGAAATGTGAAAAGGTCTGGCTGACTTGAGGAAGAAGGAATTTCAGCCTGTGTAGTCATGGCCATGGTGAAGAGAGGCGGACTGTCTGGTGATAGGGCCCCTAGACACAGGAGAAGCATTAGACCTTGGATTATTTCTCTTAACATGAAAGACAAAATATTTCTCATTTACATCATTCCCTATGACCCTTTCACATCTACCTGAAGCCTTCCTGACTCACGCACAGAGCTTCAGGTCTCAAGGTTATTATAAAAACACATATGTTAAACCTATATAATGTTATGATGCAATGTTCTTTCAATAAAATAGAAAAAAATAAATAAGTAAAATATTTTATCAGCAGTAATACAGACTAATTCTCACAAACTCCTACTCACCCTACAAAACCCCTCACTGGTAGTACCCTTCCATAGCCGTTCTCATAACAGGGGTGTTGCTACTTTAAATTGGCTTTCTTCTGTACTAGGCTGACCTACGTTCTTACTCAAGTCCCAACATAGTGCCCAGTGCCTAGAAGGAGCTAAATAAATATGTTTTGAGTGTACAAAAGAATGTATACTTAGCCCACTACAACTCTGTGAAAGACACAGATTCAACCTTGAACACATATATACAAACACATTATTTTAGCTTACAGAATGGATAGAAATAACACAGTATGAACCTTTATCATAAGGCATTAACTTCAAAGCCCCAAGTTGAAGGACTTTGATTTTCTACGTATCTTTCATAGACCAGTGTCACTTCCCAAATAATTCTCCCTGGGATGATTTTGGTGTTTACAAGTTTCTTGTTTCTCTTGTGATTTTTTTTCATTAACAACCAATACTTTAATATGAGGCCATATTATGAGCGATATTAGATCAGCTAGAAATCTTTTAGGCTCTCAAAGCATGGTCATTACATATTCAAAACAGGACCTAATGTTTCAGAGCTTCATATTCTACTATAATTATATGGTTCAATGCAAGTGATTAGATCTCTTTTTCAGTAACGGGCTGAAAAGTTTTGGTTTGCTGGTTCTCTCGTAATTTACTGCCTAGGTATAATAGGCTAGTCTTGCGGAAAAAAAGATGATAAATGATGCTGGCTAGAATTCATAGATTTATTAAATTTCTATCAAACACTGCAACAAAAAAAATCTGCTTAAGTTAGAAATGGGTTCAAATTTTTTAATCAAAATTCATGAGTCCTGATGCTTGGTTCAGTAGGTCCAAGGAAGGCTTGAATTGAAGACTGATTAAAGAAAATAAAAGGCTTATTTGAAGTAATTTTTCAATGACGGCTTTTAATTGGATGTTAAATCAAATTCTTATCTGCCTTTCTGCAGATAGCACATTATATAAAATACAGTTAGCGGCCCTACCACTGTAACGGATACACTGAATAACAATTGACTTCTCACTTTTCGCTGAGAGGGTAGAAGGGTTGTGGTTGTCAGCATGTCAGAAATTAAGTATGTAAATTAATGCTTAAGTGTATGAATATGAATATGATTTACAAGAGGCTCTGAGTGTTGTTGGGGGAAAATACTGAGGTATTCCTTTTCCCTTCAAGGTTAACAAGAGCTCAGTGACCTTTCCAGATTGTGTGTGGAGGGCATAGGTGTGCTAACGGGTGTGCCCATGTGTGCGTTTGGCCACTGAGCTTTGACTGGGAGCTTCAACACTCCAAATCTTGGACTCGTTCTCTCTTGTCCCTTTCTGCCATCCTTGAATGTCGGCCCATAAAAGCAATTTCATTAGCATTTCCTCATTTTCCAATACAAGCAGTTAACATGGCAGAGTAATGGGCTCTTCTCCATCTTTTGCAGGGGGATGGGTGCTGTGTCTCCTGGGGGAGGGGCTGCCTGGCCTGTTGGGGCTCAGGGAACACTCTAGTTAGCAAACTGGGAACACTCCCGGCTCTGTTTGGGGATCACAATGATGGGCAGTGCTGGAAAAGCTTGTTCCCTTATTTGAGGCCATTGGTGGGGGGACAGGTGGAGGGAGCAGTGTTTGCAAGAGGTAATGGAACTTTCCTTAAGTGCTGAGTTAATTCCCAGGATAGCATTTACAGATTGAGAAAATGGAGTTTGCATACACCAGTTTTCTCATATACATTTTTAATGGTAGAGCTTTAGTAGACAGCTCATTAATTTCATGGTGCTTTATTGCCAAGAATAATATCCTTTAAGCTTGGGAAAAGTTTCTCCCATTTTTGTTCTAATTTTCTGAGGAACTGCAAAAAGTTGTGTTCCAGAGAATTTTAAAAGGGAAAACACTAATACAGAGCTCTGATATGGCTACATGTTAGTTTCCCAGTCACCCTAAATAGAATGGCATCTGTAATGATTTTCCATGTTTGAAATCACACACAGTATCATTATTTCACTGCTTGAGAATTATTCAACTTAGTGAAATTTGTTGCCTGGCTCTATAGTCTGTTTTTATTCCATATTCCATTGAAGGCTTTTGTTTTTGTTTTTGTTTTTGTTTTTATAATAGCCTTCAGTTTAATTGCCAGATTCAAAATTTCATTAATAGTAAAGTTCACAGCTACTACATATTGAATATCTACTATATCAAAGGTAACAAGAACTTGGGGTGAGTGTTGGAGTGCCTGAGGAATGGCCGAGGTCACATGGCTATGCATGACCAAGCCGACACTGCCACCCCCGACCCTCCCACACAGTGTACTACATCACATTGAAACATGCTTTTTCTTCCTCAAATTTTCCCAGCACCTGCAAGGTAGCAAGCATTAAGCCCATTGTACAGATGAGTAACCTGAGGCTGAGAAAGGGTAAATTCTTAAGAGTGTTGAAATTAAGAGATGGATGTGGAATTTGAGCCAAGGCCTTTCCATTTCTTGTCTTTACTCCAACTTCCTGCCCTCCTTACACTGCAGACGCTTTCTCCTCTATGAGACTAAATGTCTGCACCGTAATGCTCATTCAGAGCCTCCTAAACATAGCAACTTCCTATGATCTTCATCTTTCTTGATTTTATTTTTGGGGACAAAAGCATTTGCCACCATTCCACATCCATCTTTTGAAAACTCTTAGCAAGATACTGGTTCTATTGCTTTGCATTCCACCTCTCCTCCATCTCATAGGCTTCATTTCCCTCACATCTGGCAACAAAGAGATCATTTCAGTGTTTGTACCTTCAGCAAACTCAGTACTCAGATGGGTTAGTTCCCAAAGCTTCAGTCCTCTTTCCCTGGGTATTTCTACCTGTATATTCTCTCACACCTCTTCTTGCATCAGATTTGGATTTAAATCTGGATGCTGCAGAGTACCTGCTGTGTAACCTTAGGAAAGTGAGTGA
This sequence comes from Solenodon paradoxus, assembly GCA_004363575.1. Taxonomy (NCBI): domain Eukaryota; kingdom Metazoa; phylum Chordata; class Mammalia; order Eulipotyphla; family Solenodontidae; genus Solenodon; species Solenodon paradoxus. The sequence continues at coordinate 30,215 of RJWH01006410.1, forward strand.
GCATTTCTAAGTCTCATTTTTCTCATTTGTCAACTGCAACAAGTATAGTACCTTGTAGACTTTTTGCAAGGCTTGAAAATGTTACGATGGAAGTAGAAGGCTGGGCACAGTGCCTGGCATATAATAAGCACTCAACAGATGGTGCTGCTGTGACTATTATCAGCAGTCATGGTTAGGTCACACATCACAACCTCCCTGGCACTGTCATTTTTAATGACTCTGTCTTGTCTCCCTGTGACACTGTGAGCAACTTAAATATAGATATCTGTCAATCTACCTCAATAAAAGGGCTTATCCTTGACTACTTTTGAGGACTAGCATTTACAGTAATTTATTTGCATTCTATGATGCGTATAGCAATTCATGCTTATTTCCAAATTCTCCAGTGTTTACAGGGTTTAACTGTAAAGTGCATCAAGATACCACATAAAGCTATAGCAAAGAGCTAATAATAGTCTGTGCTAACAATGTTGTCTAATATTCCGAAGAAAAAGCCAGTTTCTGTTGAGAATCCCTAGTCTCATCAACATTTTTGACAAGGTCGGTTCACATGTTTGCTCACTTACAGCCAATTCATGATGCTGGACTTGAACTTTTCGGGACAGGGACAAAAAAAACCGAACACATTGTTCTGTGAGTTCATTAGTATCATTTTGATTTATGTGAGAACTAGATCATTCTCTGTTTTATCATGGTGGTATTTTCAAATGAGAGAGTTAGTTGCCTTGGGAGTGAGGGAAAAGTGGAACTTCTAGAACATTCTGGAATTTCTAGATTCATAAAGCTGTTATACACAACCCTAATATGCCCTATTGACCATCACAAAGAATATGTGACCAGGTTGACTTTCCTATAGGACAAGGAACGTTGGAGCAGAACAGGTTCTGGCAAACTCTGAGTGTGTGTGTGTACATGTGTGTGTTAGTGTGTGAGCGCACACGTGCGTGTGTGCATACATGAGTGTAAGCGTGTGTACCAGTAGATGCTGGAAGTTTCTGAGTACAGATCCCATCCTGTCTTGGACTCTGCCTAGTGATCCAGCTGTCTTCTGTGCCTTCTCCATGCCTTTGCATATACTATTCCCAGTGGTAAGAATGTCATCCTCCTTCTCTGCAAATTCATAGTGATCTTCACCTTCCAAGTATACCGGAGCAAGCATCATTACATGAAAATTATCATATGAATTTAATATTATATGAACATTGTTATATGCACTTTGTGAGTCCTTTTCTTTTATCCATTGCTGGGCTGTTCACTTCACCTCTGTATGTCCAACACAGTGACTTCAACCATGGGTGTGCTCACTTAATGTAAGGAAGACAGTAGGGCAGGGATGGGGGAGGGGGCTAGGCAGACAGAAGAGGGCAATGTAGTCAAATCACCGGGGAATCAAACAACTTGTTAATAGTCCAACTATGGAGCTTGCACATCTACTTTTATTCCTGAATAGCATCCCAATTAAAACAAAATTGGATTTCAAGTGAGAGAATGTCACAGTTACATTAGTATATAACGAGTCACAGCACGTAACTGATTTAATTATGTTATGTGAAGATCTAAGTAGTGATGTAAGAACATATCCCTTTTGGGGCATTTGCTATTTTTTAATTTAACCTTTGTGGCAGCTGAAAGCATCCACTCAATAAAGCAGTATTATCTGGTGAAGACCCTAATGAACGTTGGCAGAAATTCATCTTTTTCTCTTAACTATGTAGAAGTAAAATAGTATGTTACTTGTACAGATATGTTTCTAATTATAGTTTGTGCATTATCCTGTTTTAATTGTCTTCTTAAATGCAGTATTTGACAGTCTGCCAAGAATATCTCAATGATTTTTTTTCATTGAGGAGAGGAGTTTTAGACATCTACTACTTTTCTTAAAACTGTACATTTTAACAAGTTTAAAATACTTTTTTTTCTTCCCAGAGTCACGTTGCAGCTTTATATCCCTCCTTTCCCAGGCTAGATCATCCCCCCATGCTGGAATGCAAAGGCCCACTTCTCCCTGTGCAGTTCTAAGATCTTGGGGATATTGTGATGATATAACTGTTTGTCTGTGGGGGAGGAAATAGGATTAAATGAAATGAAACCATACCAGAATCACTCAACTACACATTTTTATAGTATGCATAATCTGTTTTTTTCTGGAAGTCATGAAAGATGTTCTTTATTTCTTGTTTTACAAAAATAGCTGCCTCTGGGTGTTGATAATGCTAGTTTAAATTCTTCAAAAGAATCTGTGAATTGTAACTGCTCTGCTAGTTCTGTGGCTATTTTTAAGTTTGTGGTTTTGCTCAGAAAATTATACACTGTGGGGTAAATTTTATGAACAATTATATGTCGCTGGAGGAACTTCTGAGGCAGTAGCATAAATGGACTTAGGAGGCAACCTCCCAATAAGATAATAATGTGACCCAGCTTATTGTGTATCATATGTATCTGTTCTTATATACATTGGCATGTCGTCATTTATTTCATTAAACTTACTATGATATATTTCGTGTCATAGCTTTTCATATTTCTTTGGTTGGAAACACATGAACATTACATCTTTGGAGGGATGATGATGCTATCTGTGTTGTAGTCTCCTGAAACTCTGATGTCTTTCCTGCATTTTTACCAAGTGGCACAGGGAACACTTGCCATTGTTGATTATCATCAGGATGAGTTTTGATGCTGAGATTCTATTCAATGCCGTGAACTGAAAAGTTTTCCATAGATCACTGACAGAAGATTACATATGAAGTTTGTGTTCTTTTAATGTAACTCTAAATACCATAGATACCTCTGCTACCTGATCTGCTGCTTAGCCTTCTAAATACTTATCCTCCTCCTTCTGAATAAATCATTATCTCCCTATCTTCCTATATGTACCTTAGCTAAGGTGTGCATAATATAGAATTTCAGAATTTCCCTACGTTTAAGCTAACTCTTCTTTTGCACATGAAGGAACAACCTGATAGCAGGCTTTTTGTTTCTAATCAAGATCTTTCCATCCAGTAAAACAGGGCTATGATCAAGACTAGACCAGGAAAGCAGAAAGCAGAACTATCAGGCTCCAAAATTACTGAACCTAGTAAAATGATGTTCCAAATCCTATTAAAAGAGCTCTAATGTACAATATATGCCAATTATACAGAAGGCCTCATTGTACCACATATAATATGCAACACATGTAAGCAACTATACTATTAAGACATTTTATCTCTATTAATCTAATAAGCTAATGCTAATAAGCATTAACTGAACATTTAATTACCGATCATCATGTTTGGCTTCTTCATGTTATAAAGAAACTTTGGACCTTGATTTGGTTTTCTATGTCTCTTAAAAGTCATTTTTTCTGGGAAACTTGATTCTCCTCTGAATAAATATCCCTGCAGCAGAGATCATCATGTCAAGACTATGCCCTTTATCTTAAAACTGCAAACATACGTGCACCCATTTTTCAGCAAAATAGCCACTAGAATGTTTGAACACATGCACAATTGACAAAGAATTTCATGACAAAACTCTGGATACCAGAATCCTCCCAGCCCTCTTATGTTTTCAGTTGTCTATCTCTCCTCTCCAAAAAATAAAAACAAAAACAAACAAACAAAAAACCCTAACTGGAAGCAAATATAAATCCGAAATGACCAGAAATCACAAAATATCAAATATTTGTGCTAGTGGAAGAAGGTGTAAGAAGAGGGAAGAAGTTTTATTTGTTTGCCATGAGGATGCAAGGGCAGTGTATGGGCTTCCTCCATGGAGCCAAACATCTGAACTTTCTTAAAGCAAACTAATAGAATGAGTCACCTTTGACCTATTCTTCCTGTTTCCTCCACCCGCCCTGTCCCACCATATTTCCATTCCTAGAACCAGTAGGATAGAACCCTGTTAGGGAGAGAATCCTTTCCGTGATGAGTACTGATTTTACATTGTTGAGCCAACAATTAGCCATTGTTGAAGAAGGATGTGTAAAGTGCTGAAAAGTGGTGACAGGTACTTCTTTCCTGTTGAGAGACTGTTCAAATTCAGTGTACTGTTCAGGAATGGAATGCAAGTGAGGTAATATGTAACCCTTTCCCTCCAGAAGCTCCTAATCTAGTAGGAGAGTTAAGAGAAATATACAAAGAATTAATATGAGATTAATGACAGCATTCTCCATAGAATATTTATGAGCCGATATTAATCAGAAGAATGTGTGAAGATGCTGATGGTGATTTTCATGTTGGTTATAGGGGTGATAACATTTTTACAATTGTCACAGCTAGTTTTGAAATTGAAAGGGTAGATTAATGTTTGAAATTTCCTGATTGCTTTCCATCTTGGTATCAGGTTATCATTTTCCATGTTCAATCAATATGTTATCTATAGTCTTATCTGGATCATGAATGAAACTACTTTGTCACTTTTATTTTCAGATCATTGTGAACTAGGGTTTTTCAATGCTTTGTGCTTAATTATGATTTAATTACAGAAAAATGTTTCCATTTCCCCCAGTATACTTTAATCAGAGCCTTTGGTCTGACCTGTAGCTCTGGATCATATTGTATTTGCTCCTTAACAAAACTAACAATAGGGATTCCTTGTTCAGATTATACTGAATCACAAACTATAATGATTGGTTTTGCAGTATGCTGGAATTGTGTGCAGTTTGTTTTTTGTCTCTATAGGTTAAATTCTGACAGGAAAAAAAGACAGAGGTCACTGTAGATTTGCAGATTGTCTGAAATGAAATCACAATATCAAGTGACAGCACCTTATACTTTAAGCAAGAGAAATATATAGAATTTTCTAACAACAAAACCACAACTACCCAAATATCATTAAAACTACCTTTTAACAAATATCCATGTATATTTACATTCATGGGTATGTGTGCATGTATATAGTAGTTACCATATGTAATATATTATTAATTGCATAATATATACCACATATAGTACATTGGCTGGTTTTAATGTTTATGATTATTGATTATAAATTTGATGGATTGAGCTTATATAGAAAATCATTTAAAGAGAGTGAGCCTTTCAGAGCATTGTAGGGTAGAGGTTTATCATATCATATAACAGCTTGCATTTATATTGAGGAACTGTCTCATACTAGTGCAGGCAAGCTATTAAACCCCCTCCAGTCTCATTTTCATGATCTCTAAAATGGGGACAATAATAGTGCCTATCTTACAGAGTCAGTGAGTATTATGGGAAATGAAAAATGTGAAGGGCTTAACACAAAAGGTTAGCTGTATTGTATATGGGTTCAAATTTCAGTGGAGCTGTTTCGATCAACAAACAGGGCTAGTAGGTAAGGTTGGGAAAAGGTAAGAATGGTTAGAAAATTAACACAGTAAGTCTCTGTCCTCGTTGTTTTGCCTTGAACTCAGATGATCTCACGTGAAAGTTAACTGCATGTTCTTCTTTATTGGTGAAGAATGAAAATTTTGGATGTGTTATGCCTTCGCAATGTGAGCATTTCATTCAATAGTGGTGATTTGTATATACTATAAAGTAGTTCATAAATAATCATCTTACTTATTGGAAATAAATAGAAGAAAATCCAAGAATTGACCTAGCTCCCTCCTGTTATCTTGATATTAGCAAATTTGAGTCTTCATTCACCATGTCTGAATAGATTTAAATGGTGCAGAATGAATATGTTGAGGGCTTATGTGGCAGCTTTAGCACAGTGTGTATTTGGGAAGTTGTATTTCAGAAAGCAACTAGCATATATGAAACACACATATGAGACACATCAGTGTAAGGAGTGAGTTGTATGGATATTCAGCTAACCCTATGATTTCTAAAGTCATTGCATTTGACCTGTTGACCCCTGTCAGAATAATTGTTCAGAAGTGTCAGGGAATAACCACATGACAAAATTAAACGGAATCCAATAAAAAGCTCAGAACATGTGAATTTTTGTTCTCCAATAGGGAAAATAATATGAGGAGGTTAGATTTTAAAGTATATTCAGTGAAATTTCATTGTGGTATATTTAGGAAATTTTGTTCTATCACTATCCTGCCTTAGGGTGTAACTATCTAGTTGTCAACAAGTATTATATTAAATTTTATTTGGTATAGAATGGGGTTTACAAATGATAGACACTTTGTTTTATAAATAAAGTTTATCAGTATACAACCATGACCATTTGTTTACTTTTTGTTTTTTAATTTGTGTTACAAGAGTAGTGTTGAGAAGTTGTGATCACGATCATGTGACCTGAAAAGTGGAAAATATGTACTATGTAGTCCTTTATAGGAACAGTTTGATGATTCCTGATGTAGAAGAACAAGTAAGAGGTATAGACATGTATTTATATATATACACACATACATATTTATAGATATAAATTTTAGAGTACCATATATACATATTACTTAGAAACTAATAGAGGTTACTATGCCCTGCTCTTAGTATGGTCATTGGCTCCAAATAGGTGTCCAATAAATGAAAGTTATAAGTATTAAAAATAAACTGCATTGAGAAAAACCTTGATGAGAATTTTTTAAAGGAGTTTTGACCAGTAGTAACTGAGTAAAATGAGAGCTGTTACTAACTTTCCCTACACCTAAATTGAACATAACCACTGTCTTACTAGGCCTTACACATATATGAAAACCATATTTTCTCATTTTTTATTTTCCTTATTCTTTGTTATTCTTTTAAATGTATGCTCTCAGGCATTGCTGTACTTTCATAGCTGGGAAGGGAAGCAGAAGCGTGTTCTCATAATCATTGTAGTTCTGTCAAAACAGGCTATGTTGTTAATGTTACCCTAGAACTCATTCTGAGTAGATTCATATATTTAGATGAAATTAAGTGACAGTGATAACAATCTGAGTCCTCAATTTATTTTTGAATGGGCCTACTATGATTGAAAAGTACATATTTGTATTACTTGACATGATCTATGGAGGGCAAATCCTCTTGATGGGCCTTCTGATTGGCTCAAGTATATTGGAACTATTGTGCCAAGGACCACATGGGAGGGGCAGAATCCAGTCGTTAACTCATATGCCTCAGGGAATCATTTCACTGTCAATCCAAAGGGTAAGATCTTTAAAACAGCCTGATTTTTTTTAAGACATAGAGACAGTCCTAGGCTATTTGACAGTTGCTTTTGTGGTTTCGCTTATTGTTTTGGGGGTGATTCATTGGCAAACTTTTAATAAACTATTTTAATAAAAGTGATGGAAGTTGATTGTGGAAATTTGGGAAACCACAGAAATGTGTAATGCACTGCACAGGACTATTGATCTCTCCATCTGGTTAGTTATCACCCCTGGCCCCCCAACAGAATCATACTGTATATGTGGTTTTGTCCAGCATTTTCATTTATTCATTTTTTAAAATGCAAGGTGTCCTGGTTTGATCGGGATTGTCCCAGTGTGGGAATTTTGAACACACCCACACTGACCCCTGACCCACGCAACCCCCCCACTAGCACACGCACCGAACCTGGCGATATTCCAGTTGATCCCAGTTTAAACTCTAAAAATTATGACAAGTTACATACTATACAATTCTGGAACATGATTCCATCATGTTTGATTTAACCACGCTGACTTTGTTGAACACTTAGACTGTTTCTGTTCTTTGGCATTATAAGTAGAACCTCAATAAGCAGCATTCCAAACGGATGATTTCATTCATTCCTGGCTTTTTTTCCCTGAGGAAGAAAATCTTCAGGTGGAATGATTGGATGTGAGGGTGTGAACATTTTTTTAAGGCTGTTGATTCTTGTTCTCAAGTGTCCTGCTCAGGACGAGAGGGTGCCAATATCCCCTGCTCCTCTTGACAGCCCTGGGTAGCATCATTATGAAAAGTTGGCTATTTGAAAGTGTCACTGTGTCTCTGTGAACAGTTTGTTCCACTTTATTTGTCCTTCCCTCCCCTTTGGCTCTTGCTGAGGCCTTTGCAGATGTGCTGAAATGCAAGACTGAATCTTTGCCACTCAGGAGACTTTGTAAGAAAGATGTCTCTCCAAATTATAAGAGCAGTGTCTCTTTTTATTCCTGCTGCCCAAGCCCAGGCCCAAGCAAAGTTTTAATGTCTGCTGCCAGGAAAGGAGTGTATGAGAAGACCGACCGTCCTGCCTTTTTAATGTTCAACTGGGTATTTTGGGCAAACCACCATGGTGGGTCACTCTATTTTGTTTGGTGTCACCTGGACACAGGAAAGAAGTTCTGGAATTGTTAGACAGGGATTGTAAGTTGAGGGAGTCCTTACAGAAAGCTATGTGTCTGAGGGAAAGTTGTTCATTCGGTTCACATAATCCCTGAAGGTATTTACACAACGATAAATCCTTTTACCTTTGAAGCTTGGAAAAATTTTAGTACTGGGCATAATTATTTGCATAACTTTATGGGTTCTGAGGTTCATTTGATTTCTTTTGAAACATGGAGGAAAAACATATTGAAACCCAAGCCCAGAAAGAATGAAGAGTTTTGCTCTTCAAGAAATGTTGTGAAATGAGTTCAAGGATTGTTACTGGGATAAGTTGCAAAGCAGTGTGACAATGAGGGTATAATGTATTCAGACAATCAAAGTGGTTCTGAAAGTGACATTTTCTGACATAGTTCTCAAGTGACATTATTGTAATGTCAGAATGCACACTGCACAGTGTTGATTCTGAATCACGGTAGGGGAAATCACCGGTAGAGACAGTTTTCATTATATTGTGAGGAGGGAAGGATCATTATATCATCCTAGGCAGACTTTTGTTAATGGATATGCCTGTGATCCTCCCTATATTCACATAAATAGATTCGCGTTCCTTCAGGGACATTGATCCTCTGTCTCACTTCACCTGCGTACTGTGATTATAAGAAAACCTGAACGGTGTCTCAGACACCCAAGCCACACTCAGCCTGCGATGAGAAATCATTGTCCCACCAACTGATTACAGACATTTTATCTACTTCTCATGCATGTCGTGAAAGGGACTGTGAAACAACTGACGAATGGCAGCTGCAAGACTCCCAGTATTTATTAAAAAGGTTTTCTTGACACTTGAGCCACACGTAGGGAGTGTAGAGTGGAAAATTCACCTGAAAGAGCTTATTCATTTTTTTAGCAAACATATCTGCCCCCAAGCCGATTTTTACCCCTTTCCTAATAATAAATCATGTCGTGAAGTTAAAAACAAAACATTGAAATGAAACCACTTGTTCTTACACTTGTTGCAATGTGCCATCATTGGAATTTTCATGGGACTGGAAAAGTAATTCACTCTCCAGCTAAGACTCATTTTGCCAGGTTTAATAGCCAAAGCTTTGCGCCTACCTGACCCAGGATTTAGAGCAGAAATAGCGACACACCTCTAGAAGTCTGTGAGGCAGCATTGAATGAAGATGCTTCAAAAGTGAAGGTGGATTTTTCATGGGCTTTCTTCAGAGGATTCTAATTTCTGCCTTTACTAGCTGATTACAGAAGGCAGTATAAAGGGCAACGAAGAGATATCACCTTCCTTCCTTCTTTTTTGACAGAATTCACCAAAATGTCCTCAAGGTTTCAACTGTATCTCTCTCAGAGTCTCTTCTAGAAGAAAGATGGCCTTTAGGCACTGTTAAATCTAGACTGGGACAGAGGGTTTGAGAATGGTAGTGCCAACTGCATGCTCACAACTGGATTGACTCAGTGGATCACTGGGCAGTGGAAAGATGAGCTGTTGTTTGATTCACAGGAAGCAGAATCTGAAAAGCTAAAGATAAATTGGAAAGTTCCTGTGTATAAAAGAGTACAGTCCTCAGAAATATTGATGTGCACACCCAGAGTCTCTGCTCTTCAGCTGCGGGAACATGGGGCATTTTCAAAGTGCTTTCACAAGGCCTCATTGGACAGTTTGTCAGGAGAGGAAAGTAAACAGCATATTTACAGGTCTTGTGAAAGTCTGAAGTCATTTCTTCAGAATATAAACATGAAGGGTTTTAAAATATGCCTGCTTTCACCTGATATTCACTGCCAAGTCTATAATGAGGAGGAACATAAACCTCTCTACTTGCCAAGAGAAGAGCTAAGGGCAACTGTTCTGTTTCAGGCTCTTTCCATACCACCTCTACTGTCTCTCTGGCCTTAGAAGGTATGGTCTTAGATGTAATAGTGATCGTCCTATGTGTTCTGGCTTGAGTTTCCTTGTAGGTAAAATGAGCTTTCTGTCTCACTACCAGTTCACAGATTCGCTGTCACAACTAAGAGGGACAATGAAGAGTTGCCTGGACCAACATAATCTCAGCTCGCCTTGCCCTTGTCTGGGAATCCATTGACTTCAATTGCAAGTGGTAGCTAAAGCTCCACTTATTGAATTATTTGGAAAATTGTGTAATTTGTAATATTATTGTATTCTTTTAAACTTTTTTTTTGAGCTGTATATAGGCAGAAAAGTTAGACAGAAAATGGTTGTCCTTATGTGGATAGGACATATAAAAACGCTGAATTATGAAGGGAGTGAATGATCATGATGGAATACTATTCAACGGTCCTTCAGAATCAAGTCCCATATTCTGCTCCGTTACTTCCTCAATCAAAAGTAGTCACAGTCCACTCTGCCTCTTTGCCCTGTTCAATCCACGCCCCGATGTTCGGCCAATTCCTTATGAATCACTAGGTCTTTATAGACTACAAGTGGATTCACTGGTTTTTTTCAGCAGATATTTACAGAGCTCTGACTCAATGCCAGGTGTTGTGCTAGGTGCTGGGATATAACAAGAGGCACAGCAGATACTGTCACTGTCCTCAAAATGAATGTCATCTTGTGGTTGCCTCAAAGCCCAGCATAGTATCTGGTGCATAATAGAACTTAGGAAGGTTTTGTGAATAGATGACAAATGATCGAATTAATCTGTGATGGAGAATGTGATTTCTCTGCAGTCTTAGTGTTTGTTAGCTCTCAGCAACTTGCTCTGCCTCTTCTGGACCTCTCTGTGCTGCTTATGTTAGCAAGGTGTTCCTTAGGCTGAGTCATTGTATCATTCTAATCTGACCATAAAGATCCAGAGGAGCAAGTACTCCTAGATCTCTCTCTGCGGAAAAGAGTTCCGAGATCCTTAGCCTTTAGTTGGCTCGTGCCCATTTCCCGTGTCCTCTGAATCTCCTAGGAAACTGCACTCCTCCTTTGTACCCTCCTGGATTAACTATCTAGCTTTTAGAAAAAGCATTCGGGCCACTTAATCTTGGCCTGAGCCCTCCTCCTTATTTTTTATCATTGTACTAGGTTTATCGCCACAAGCTGCCTCACTTCTATTTGTTACAAGGTTGAGCTTGTAACATAAAATATATAGCTGCATGTGGCAGGGGGTCAATGACTTTCAAAGCTAAGGTCGACTAGGTAACAAACTTCTTGTACCCCACCCTGCCCCTGCCTCACATGCTTTGCTGTTATTTATATTTTCAAATAAATGCATGATGCCCCTTCTTCAAAAAACAAGTAAATATTTTTTAAATATTTTCTGTACTGAGAATCTTAAATCATTTTATTGGTTAAAGGCCTCAAGACTTGACCATATTCCTCTGGTAAAATGTTTTCTCGCATCTCACCTTGAGCTAGGCACTCCAGAACCACTTGCTGAATTGTATGGTACCATGTATCTTATCCCTGGGGCTTTTCGAGGGGACACAAAACCAGAACCTGAAATCTTGGTCTCTGACATAGGTACAGAACATGTTCGTTGAGTGTTAAACCTCGATTGGCTTCCAGCATTAGATTCTGGAAGCAGTATTTATTTTATGATGCCCTGTTCCTAATACCTTTTACTTTGAGTGAATGAGAAGACCTTACTACAGGGTTCATTTGCTGTTTTCTGCTTTTTTTCACTTGATTGTTTTTATGCAACAGCCAGGTAAGACATTAGTGAGGGATTCAGGTTCCAGACCTGCAGAGACAGTTTTGGTTCTCCAGTGATTCATTTTTATTTTCACCTCTGTCTATTGAGGTGCCAGTTGGAAGCAGGGCATGTAAGGTGTAATCAAGTAAAGGAATTTACTCAAGGAATAAACTAACAACCATAAGATTTTCCTGGGAGCAGAGGGAATAATTAGAGCAATAACTTTTAGAGACTTCATTTCAGAAAAGTTCATGCTTTAATATTCAAATAATAATTACATTAATCTGTAGATTAGTCAGCTGAAATATTAAGTCCTTTGGCACAGGCTTAATGAAAATTGTCATAACGGTGCCAAAAAGAAATCTATGGTCACCTTTTAAATACCAAAGAAATTCCCCATTGTTGTGATAAAATACAGATGTGGCTTAGAAAGAAACTTGCATAGTGAGCAGAAATAGAATATATGATTAGAACAAAGAGAGCTTAAATCAAATTAATCTTCATCTGACAGGAACAGTTACATTTACATCATTGAGTGCAAAGTCATAGCCAAAATTGAAATTAGAAACAGATAATTATGATAAGAGAGGGCACTTATGCTGACTTTTCTCATGCATAATTGGAAAGCATACAGAATGCAGTGCTTGTTCTAATTAGAATTAGCATTAAAAGATGCCACTTTTGATGAATTCTGGGTTTTGCCATGAAATAAATTGTTTAAATAATGGAGCTATGGACATACAAATTGATTTGCCTGTTTGTTCGACCTCAGGACAAGACGTAAGGTTAAGAGTTGTACAACTTTAACAGTAGCAATGAGACAAATTAATTTCTTTTGTCAATGATATGTTGTAGTTTTGTTGGCTTTGTTTTTGTTGGTTGTTTTTTGAGAATGTGGGTTTATTCTTAAAATCTACCTGTCATCTTTTTGAAAATCTCTGTGAATGTGTACCTCATATCCACATGCCTTATAAAAAGCAGATCCAGTTGTTCACCTGCATGTACAAAAGGTGTTTGTGACAGTTACAGAAATGCACATGTCAAAAGACCTTGTGATATAGTCTCGATATTTCATCTTGAAGCTCACATTTGCTATTTCTGAAGGATTATGCTCAAAGGGGAAATTTGCTTCCCATTGACACATCCTTCTGAAATATTTGTTCCTGAATTCCTTACTAGAATCCATCTATTTGACTCAGTGATCCTGGCAGCAAAGAAAAGCAGGGGATGGTGTTGCACAGCAATCATGGGCTCTAATGAGGCCCCCAAAGCCATGAGTGTCATAGTATGTACTTTACTACTTCACATTCTTTGCTTTCATGGATTTCTTGTCCCATTTTCATTGTCTTATTTCTTTTCTAAAAAAATTCCTGCTTCCTTCTTTTAAGTTGATGCCTTTGATCTCTCCTCAGTACCAACAAGGGGGCTAGCTGAGTAGCAACATCTCTGGGACCTGGGGGGCATGGGTAACACCATTCTTTTCCATTAGATCCATTGTGTCATTCTGTGATGCACTTTATTGTGAAACCCCTCATTCCATGTTTGTTGAAAAGGTATGGGTTCCTGGCAAGAGAGGTGAATCCAGTCACACCAATGGACATTGTCAAAGGTGAATTCCTGATTGTGGATAAACAACTGTGTATCTGCATAAACAATGTGTACCTTGGTTGCTCTTCAACATAGATGGATCCAGGTGTATAAATCCCTTTTTGAGAAGCATACATATTTCTACTTAGGGTGACATGGTCTGCCTTTCCATCCAGGAAATGTTGCAGTGTTGCTGAGGGTCAAGAAGTGAAGTTGTAGATGTTCTTCCTAGGGTGGTGCTGTTTGCTGGTGGTTAGTCTAATTCTGGATCCTGATCACTGTCAGCTTTCTTCTTGGATCCATGTTCTGGAATTCCCCAGTGCGCACAAATGTCAGAAGGAGTACTGAGCTGTGGGTTGTCCCTTGAATCTGGGGTGTAGCAGTGTTTTTCTTTGACGTTTGCAGTTTTATTTGGACTGTGTTTATGCTTATTTGACTAGTTTTAGTCTAACTGTGAAGGAGAAAGTAATAGTATATGATTTTGGGGACCACAGAAATACGACACTGTATGAATATAACTTCACAGTTGAATGTTGCACAAATGATACAATATTTGCCAACATGATTTATAGACATTATTCCTGTATTGTACACTGTGATAAAGAAACTCAATTGGAAAGGAGAGTTTTCAATGCCAAAGTAAAACATAATAATTCACCATAAGGTTCAATGTGTTTTATTAATATGGTTAGAGGATGGAGGTTAAATGGTAACAGCTGATTAAAAGATAGTTGCACAATACTAGTAGTAATAAATTCTTAAATGGTGGAATTTTACTTGAGAAAATGACATCATGGAAGAAAGCATGACCGTGATATTAGAAATTATATCACTGTGGCCATCCCAGGAAGATTTCTGTTGTTGAAAAGTAAACAACACACCTCCAAAGACAGACTTAGGAGAGAGTGTTCAATTGGGAGATTTAGACATAGAGGTCTATTTGCATGTCTAAATATGTGTGTACAGAAATATGTCATGTGTAAACATACAGCCATATTCATAAAAGTCTGATGGCAGGGTTTTCTGAAGAGCTCACCAGTGAAGGCCCCTAACAACCTACAGACTCAGGAGAGTCTCAGGAGAGAAATGCATTCCAAAGCCCGTGATTTCATAATATCCTTTCAACCACATGCCGAACAAACTAATTTGCTAAGAACCTAAAAGGGGTGACAAACAAATTACAGCCATCTTGATAGAGGGTGATTATTGGCATTACCGACTCAGTTGGTTATTCTTAATGAAATAAGACAGCTTTATTTTCACTATGTGACTTGTAACGTAGGTGAAGGATATTTAATGATTTTTTAATGAGCAATATTATGCAGCTATGTGGTGTTTTACATTTGCAGATATCATTGAAGTCAATTGTATTTTTTTTCTTTCTAAGGGTCCTGTGAAGTAGGTCAGGCTAACCAGGTCCACTGAATAGGGAGACTAATTGGTAACTCTGTGCTACTTTGATGAGACTGGACAACTTAATGTGAACTCTCGCATCCCAATGTCCAGGGCCCCTGCATTTACGAATGCAGCTGATTGATGCCCACCTCCGGCCATACATCTCCTTCTACTCGGAATATTTGATTGCCTCACTTTCTCTGCCTGGTGAGCTCTTATTCACCCCATAAGAACCTGCTCTGGGTCTCTTTTCCAGAGTTTACTCTTTTCCCTTTCAACCTTGACCTCAGCAATTTGTCCATGTCTTCTCTACTCCCAGCCTTCTCTATTCCTATGGCTATGTGAGGATCCATCACTGTTCTCCAGTGATCTAGTTATCAGATGTTCCAGACTGGACTGTGACCTCTACATCTGGGACATGTGTCCTAGTGACCTGCACCTGTCCCTTCTCCTTAAGAACCAAGGACTGAGATTAAGAGGCTTTAACTCAATATGCTTCCAGGTCTTCCGAAAGGCAAACCTGCTGCTAGCACCCTGATGTCCTTTCTGGCAATGTTGTAGGACATCTTCAGGGGGTTCTCTTTCACAATGGAACACACAAATGTACATGTGCTTGCAGGCACCCTCATTTGTTAGTTGCTTTGGGACCTTTCATTGCTGAGGCCCCGCTGGTGTAGGCTATCGAGAAGGCTCTCCCATTGCATTTCAAAGGAAAGTTACCTTCTCAGGCAGATTTGGGGGAAAGGGCAGCATATTGAGTTCACTGAAAAAATATATTTGCTTTGTTTTGGTTTGTTGTTTCTGTCTGGGAGACAGTTGGTCCTTAAGTGGCATATAGTTCCCCCCAGATAGCATGGACTTGGAAATTAGACTTTGCTAATGTCACATTTCTCTTGTATTACAACCTTCTCATGTAGTCTGTTATACAGCCCTTTGAAGCGGGAGCTCCTCCCATGGAGGAAAGGGACATTGAGCAGAGGGACCACGGGCATGGCATGTGGGATCTAGGGCATGTTTACTGGCGATAGCTCACAGTCTGGATGTGTGTTTGGTGTCCCCAAAAAGAATACAGCAGAGACCTGCTGCAGGGATGCTTGAGAGGTGAAAAGTCCTTTTAGCGATCGCTTAGATTTTTTTTTATTGCAAGAGGACTTACTGTAAAAATTGTTACCAGTTGCACTTGCAGTGTGGAAAGCAAGATGCACATTCCTTCTGAAGGGGCTATTTTGAATACATTGGATAAAAGAAAGTTCTGGCATCTTGAACGTTGTCAAGAAGTCAAGTAGTGTCAAATAGGAGTGGTTTTCCAGAATGACAAGAACCTGAACCTGTCACAGAAGCAACTAAGGTGACAGGGACATGAACAGTGATGTGTTTTTTTCCCTATTGACAAATTGTTAAATAGCTCTTAATGCATCATGCTTCTGTCCCTTGTGTCACTGGGTGGTCACTTAGAGATGTGGAACCTTTCTTACCGCATGGAGCAGAGCCTCTGGTCCCATTTCCTGCTGGGGCTGTATTCTCACTGGGCATCTGGAACAAGTGTTTTCTGTTTGGAAAGGAGCCAGAATTGTTGGAGTAACAGAAAATGACGCTTCTTGCACGCTGGATTCTGAATTCTGAACCCAGACCTCTTCTCTCACAGTCTTGCTTTAAATTTTGGTTGA
This sequence comes from Solenodon paradoxus, assembly GCA_004363575.1. Classification (NCBI taxonomy): domain Eukaryota; kingdom Metazoa; phylum Chordata; class Mammalia; order Eulipotyphla; family Solenodontidae; genus Solenodon; species Solenodon paradoxus. The sequence continues at coordinate 46,679 of RJWH01006410.1, forward strand.
CTCCCAGGAAAGGGCCTTGGCTATCCAGTTTTCAAATGGGAAGGTACCTTTGGAGTACATTTTACATTCAGTAAAAATGATTTATACCATTGGGATTCCCATTGCCACAGGTAAGAGTTTTCCTTGTGAATATGTGACTTCTGTTTTAGTCCCGTCATGTGCCAAATTCACAGGGGTCAGTTCAGAGCCTTTCCAGATTTTCCATCCTCCATCCACCCACGTGACAGAGATTCACTCAGTGTCATCTCTCTGAGTCTTGTGATAGACACTCATGGGATGCTATGGGGAAGCTAGAGAGTATAGACAATGGTCACGTTTGGACTGGACCCTCCCTCATGGCATACAGATTAGTAGAGGAAAACATGCATGTGGCTGTGTACACAAATAGCCGCAGTACTTCAAGGTAGAAGTGGCTCTACAAGATACAGATTAACTCTAGTCAGGGCTCTAGGGGGAGATTTCAGAGTCAGGAAACGATATTTCATCTTGAACGTTGAGATTTCAGTAGGATTTGTAATTGGAGTTGTGCTGGGTGATTTCAGGGACTGGGGAAATACACAGAGACAGGAATGAACAGAGCGAGTATCGTGCATACTGAGACGCCCTGATAGGTGATACTGAGAAACAGAAGGAATGACCATGGCTCGTGTAGTCTTAGCTTGGCCATCTGAAGAGCATGATGGGAAAAGCCCCTCGCTCCTTTGTGAGGATTAATTGTAAAATGTGTTTTTAACACAGAAACTCCCTTAGTCTGTTCATGATGACTTTTCATTTGCACAGTGCATTTTTTTGTAGTTTCATACAGCATAAACGCATTTCGCCACAAGCATATATGTCAGAAAAGAGTTAATATCGCATCATTGAAGCTGTACTTTTCAGATAGGCTTGCTTGCAAGAGTTGCGCTTGAATGGCCTCTGGGAACTTGATTTTGAAGGCACTTCCCAACTGAAAACACTGGGAGGCTGTCCATACGATCAGTGTGGTTTGTGCCGGGTGCATCCTTTCTTCTGGGAGTCTGGGAATTGAGTGCCAACTAAGCAGAGGGTGCCCACCCAGCCAGCCTTCACTGAAAACCTTGAGTGCCAAGTCTCTGTCCGGCTTCCCGGGTAGAAGCATCACACACACGTAACTACCTTTATACTCTTGGGGCTGAATTAGGCTCAGCAGATGTCCCATTTTAATCAGGACAGTACTGTTGGTTTTCCTAGTTCCCAACCATCAATTTTGTCCCATTTCTAATAAACCGAAGCTGTCTGTAATGCCCAGAGTTGCCCAGTGTGTCGAAGAGGGCCAAAAGCCCTGTCCCATTTTGTCCTGTTTTGAAATAAGTTCAGCCTATGCTTAATTCACTCTGTGAGGCCTGTCACAGGAGCTGAGAACAAAGACCTGCACGTGGGTTCCACCAGACCCCACCTGTGCCTTCTTCATCATGATTCTGCCATGTACCCTTTGACTCTCAGCAACCTGAGCCATAAATGCAACTGTATTTGGAGTCCCATGAGTTCTCCAAATGTGTGGGTATCTTTCTGGACAGGGAAAAACAGGATTCAAGTATACCTAGGATAAACAACTTCTTCATCTCATCTGACAGAAGAAAGCATCACTTCTCAAATGTGATCTGTCCACTGACAGCAGGACCTAATGATGTGACAGAAGCAAGACCAAGACCTGAATGTCCTCCCTATAAGCATTTTCTCCTTCCTCTTCCCATGTGTATTTGCAATAAGGTGGTCCCCAAGTTCATATTATTCTATTTACTAATGAACATCCCTCCAGGCCACTGAAGCCCCACCACTATGTTCTCTGTGCGGTGACTGGCAGTACTCCAGGTAAGCACAGTAGTAAACATTTCATCTATCCTCACACCAGGTGATTGCTGACTCATTTGCTCTCCCACTGTAACGGATGTTGATTTGGAGGTGAAAATCAATGTTAGAATTTTATTAACAGGAGGAGAACTTCAAGAAAAATGAACCCAACTGACTCCCTGCTTGTTTAATATTAAATGATCTTGTGCTCTTGTACTATTGGGTTTTGCCAAGAGATTTCAAGGGATGTACTATTAAGTAAGCAATTAGTCCCATGAAGTGCATACTCACATCCTAGATAGCCTGGAGTCTGAAGGTAGAAAGACAAGACCCCAATTTGAAATGAAATGACAGATCGAAAGTTTATGTGCAAAAGACACCTGCAGAATTCATGCAAGACTGGATGTAGGCAAGAGACTGTTGGCCTTATAAATGTGTTTTTTGACCCATAATAGGTTACAGCCTGATTTAATAGGTCACATTTCACTGCCTTTATGTGCATCCTTACATCTTCTTTTCAGGGTAATTATCTCAACACACATCTGATGTGGCAATGCAATTGACTCTTGCTTTGGTACAGTTATAAGTTAATGAACCAGACTAACTTCTTTAGACTAAATCACTCATGTTTTGTTTTTGAAATAAAATAGAAATGTATTTAGAAGGCGATGCTTGATACATTAAAAATTCTCAGATGGCTGACAACTTTGATTTCTCATCCTTTATGCAACACAGTGTGTAGACACGAAGAAAAGATTACAGAGGCATCTGATAGAACTGTGGATGTTTGAAATTTAGAATCAAGAGGAAAGAATGACAAAATGATGTTTTTGACGAATTTAACATAGACTGTACAAAATACGCTGCAATTACTATATCAGAGTAGTTTACCTTTTTCAAGGGTATTTTTTTCCACCTGAGCCCCCTATGAATTTCAGGTACATTATTTACTATAAATCTCCCAGTAAAAACCTTTTAGCTAGTCTATTTGGAATGTAATCCTTTTATCCTCTAATAAAAGCTGCATAAGTATTTCTTTACTAAGAATTTCCAAATAATGGAAGGCAGTAAAGAAATAAGAGGTACTTAACCTTAGAATTGAGATTGAGGAAAATGCCATCTTACGTGCTATTTATTGGTCATGGTTACACTACTGTGGATTCAAAACTAACAACAAAAGATAAGATAAAGTATAATGATAAATAATCATACATCCATTGATCAAGAATCAATTGATTATGTATGGTGTAATATTTTGGGGTAATAGGGCATATGTACATTAAAAAGTACCTCAAAACAAAAACTAGAAGACCATATACCAAGATGTTCACTCTAGTCATTTTTAGATGTACTTGTGTGTATGTGTATGTGTGTGGAGACTATAGATTCTTCCTTTTTGTTGCCTATCTTTCCTAAATTATATATATATATATTTATATATATATATATATATATATACCATGCTTTTTATTATAAGGTAAGACAAAATTATGTATCTTCTTTAAAAAGCATTTCATGTGGGGAACTATGAAACTAATAGTAACTATACAGCTGATTGTGGCTACATTTTTTTCTCCATATCTCTATGAGGAGAAATTAACTCTCCAATAGAGGTTGTTCCCAGCTCTTATTAACCAACCTCTTAGGACAAAATTGAGGACCAGGGCAATTTCACAAGCTCTTGTGAAGTGGGCAACCTCCTGAGTAATAAATGAGATTCATCCTAGAAATATGCAAAATTGGTTAGAGAATTAATCAGAATGACAAATGCAAAAGAGGAGTATGCTATAGAGATGTAAAGCTGCTGTTAAAAAAATCATCAAACCTTTGGTGAAATTAGTTCTCGTTTTAGGAGCCCTCAAAGCACAGAGATGTTATGACGGAAAAGAAGACAGGGTAGTTTTTCTCTTTGTGTTGAATGGAAGCCATCTAGAGAAGTATGTTGGCTCTGTAATGTCCTTCAATATTAGAAATAGAGAGAAAACAGGGAAGAAGAGTCCTCCATATATGTAGAAAACTAGAGCTTTCTCAGAAGTCAAAGTTGTTGGTTTTATAAAACATTAGAAGAAGAGAAATGTTTCCATAGACTCTTTTATAGAGACTGTCTTGAACTTTTGGGAGAAAATCACCATTTTACAGTGTTTCCTCTTTGAATGAAGATGTGTGACTCGTCTTGAGGTACCGCAAATACAACTAGCAGCACATACTCAGAAAGGAGGAATCAGGGGGACTACTATATATCCTATCATTTCTCATTCACCAGTATTGGCATCTGTCCCAACTTTTCCCACATAGGAGTCGAGAAGGTTAAAATATTACTGAATGTTAGCAAATATAATTCAAATAATGCTGAAAAAGTTATAAAAATATTCAGAAGGGAAAGAGACAAGAAATCTCACATATAATTGCCATCCACAATTGAACACCAGTTTTCCCTCTATGTGATAATGATGTTTTCTGAATGAGATAGATGTCTTAGCTTCCTTGTATGGTCATAGAGTGACATGGAAGAAAGAAAAATATGGAGATTTGTACCTAATTCCCTGTTGATTCTATACACTTTTCCTGTACTTCCTGACAAGTATTTTAACAATCTTATATTTTCTTCTATTTCTTCTTCCTTCCCACTTTGCTGACTTCCTCATTCACATTTCTCCCTTATTCATCAGCCTTTTTTTATGTTTCCTGCTAGATTAATATATGGCTACTATAGAATTGGCTGCTGCTATTCTAACACTGATGGCCACTGCTTAAAAACAAATCCAACAACTCAAGGCCATACTATACATTTGTTCTAGAACTTCTCTTCCTTCTGCCTCATATTTATAGAAATATTAAATTTGATTGGGGAAATGTTTCTTTGTGCTCAGACTAGTTGGTTAGAAGTGCAGTTAATAGCTAACTGGACAGTTTTCTGTCTACAGGGCAGTTGTCAAGTGCTGTTCCTTCTTCTTGGGCAAACAACATTAAAAAACTTTCAGCAACTTTTTCTTCATGTAATGAATGTTGAGGACATTTTGAGTGATCATAGATTGATTTGGACTTTATTAAACTGGAAACTGAAGAGTGATTTTTATTGGTTAGGTATTTCAACTCTTTTGCTTGATTCATTGTAGTTATGCACAATCAACACATCCTTATTTTGAAAATTATTCAAGCAAATAGATATGCATTTAGTGAAAAGGTCTACAGCATCGTGTGTATAACTCTCTTTTTCATTTAAATATAGTTGTTATCAGGAAGAGTATCTGACACAAAAAATAATTAGATGACCAGGAAAGATTTGTCCATTTCTTTTGGTTCACACATTCCTGTAAGTTGTTCCTACAAGTTTTATATTATAGGTATATTTTGTTGTGGTATCTGAAAATAACTTCTAAATTAGAACTACTGAATGACAAGGTGGGATTGTAATGACCCCTGTGCTAGCATGTACTTTGTCTCCCTCATGGCAAGTGTTATGTACACCCTAGCCTTCGTTATTATGATCGCTTTGCAAGTTTATTACACAGAATCTATGAGGTAGACATTGTTAGCTCCATTCCCAGCCAAGCAAATTGAGGTACAAGTTTTATTAGTTTCCGATAGTGTTATAACCTGTTACCACAAACAGTGAGTTAAAAACAAGATAAATTTATTCTCCAATAGTTCCAGAGACTAGAAATCCAAATGAAGTTGTTTGCAAGACCCTTTGTAGGCTCTAGAGGAGATTCCTTTCTTGTCTATTTCAACTTTTGGTGGCTGCCAGCTGTCCTTGGTTTATGGCCCCATTGCACCAATCTCTTCCTCTACCTTCACATCAACTTCTTTTTTGTATGTTTATATTTCTCCTATTCTTCTGTCTGTGTTTTTCCCAAAACTGCTTCTGCCTGTTTTTCAGTAGGATACAGGTGATTGTATTTAGGATTTACTCAGAGAATCCAAGATAAACTCTTCTCAAAAGGTAAATAACATATTTTTTCATGAAGCTAATGTTCACACATTCTAAGAATTGGGCGTTGGCATATCTTTTTGAGGTCACTTTTGGTCTGCTACAAAGTGGGAAAACAGACCAAATGGATTCTAGGAATCTTGATACCAAAGCCTGTGTGCTTTTAATACCATCTTAAACTGCAACTTATCTCTGCTTGGAAATATATTTGGAGATCACTCAGTGTTATCCTCTACCTTTTAAAGATTGGGAAACTGAGTCACCCTGAGGAGAATTTCTTGGAAATACTGTTAATAAGTCTTAATATCAACTGTAAAAATAAATCAGACTTCTTCCAATATTGGACATTGTTTGAAGTCTTGAATAGTTGTTTTCATCTACAGATAAAAAAAAAACTTTGACATAGTTCAGTAATTGGAGTTTTGCTTTTGAGGTCTTATAATGGAGGTAGAACCTACTGTTTTGAGGAAACTTTTGCTATTATTACATTATACAAAACAGTCATTATCAATTTGATTCTTAGTGCAATTTAAATTTGCATTGATTTATTTTAGTTAAACTGTAAGTGTCAAAATTTGAACTTGTTTTGACTGAAGAATTTTTCTTTCAATATACATATATTTGAGCCACAATCCATACAACAGGATGCTATTTTCCCATTTCTTGTATAAGGAAGCAATGGTTTGGCTTGGCATATTTTATGCTAAAGATTTTTGTGTATTATTAGGACTAAACTAGGTTAGAAAGAAGATTTTATTTCCTTACACATTTTAGTGAGCTTATTATCGGTAATATGTTTAGCATAAAATTTATTAGTGATATGCCCTTTAATTTAGCCTGTCTAATTGGTGCTAATTTAGTTAGATTGCATTAGATTATACCATTTAATGTAGCTATACGTGGGTCAAGAAATCTATTCCAACAAGTTAGGTAATTTTTCATGCAGTTGAACAGTAAAAAAAAAAAAATGGCTTTGAGGTGGCTGAAAATGCAATATTCCCAAATAAAAATTTTCCTGGAGTCTTTCTGGAAATAGCTGAGCTGACAGAGCTTGTCGTCTGTCTCTACTCATTTTCCCATTCTAAAAAATAACCAAAGCCCAAATGAGGAAAGAGGGGTCGACGGTTTTAAACATACCAGAATGTTTACAAAGATCTTTGTTCCAGCCTGCATTTCTGATTTGCCGTGTTAAGGAGCAAACCACACTGTGGAGAGGGGGAGTTCATTTCCCATCTTTGATCTGTTTTCTTATTTGAATCTTATTGGTTCAATGATGAAGTATGATGCTATTGATATTTCTCCCTCGTGGTATCAAGAAAAAGCGATTGACATTCAGAAAACATACAATTAAAAAGAGAACAACCCCAAATCCCTCTCGACGGTGCTTAAACAGAACCCAGAGCAGGCACTGGCTGTACAGTGGCTGGGCCTAACCTCCGGCTTGCACTTACCCTTATCTCTGCCCCTTAAAGGACATGCATCACATGGCTCCCATAGGTGACTCAAGGGATGCCATAACTTGACTGGAGCACATAGAATGTAACAAACATCTCCAGATGCGACTTTTGAATCTCAATCTCTCTCTCTCTCTCTCTCTCTCTCTCTCTCTCTCTCTCTCTCTCTCTCTCTCTCTCTCTCTCATCTCAGGGGAGTTCTGCAATCATTCCAATTCAACCCATAGGTGACTTGGTCTTCTTTTTCCCATTAGATAGCTAAACCACGCATGGAGCTGCTGAACTTGAGACAGATTTGACAGGGACTTACTCTCAGCTTCTACCCAGGGCATCTGTGAGCTCACAAATTCAGGCTCTGGCAGCTGAGGAATACCAGCCAGCATTGCATCCCTGGGTCTCTCAGTGAGTTTCCAGCACAATCTAACTCCACCTCTTCCCCAGGCTTGCAGGACAATGGGAGCGAAGGGCTCCTGCCTCAACTGGTTTTGTCATTGTGCACGTCTGAAACTTGAGCCTTCAGTGAATGTCCCTTTCAGTGGACAGATAGCTTCACACAGCTTGAGGGTCCCAAGGCAAGTATATTGAGCACACTTTTTCTAACTCCAAAGAACCAGGAAGGTGGCCAAAAGCACTGTCACCATCTGACAGTCCTGCCACTCGGGCCTGGCCCTGCCCACTGGGGCCTGGCTGTAGCAGCCCTGTCACTGCACTCTAGGTCTCTTCCCCGCTGGGGCACATGAGGTGATGCTTTATCTCAGCCCTCGGTGCTGAGCTCCGGAGAGCCAGGGCTCATTAGGACCAAGGGAATTTCAGCAGCATTTTCAAGGAGAGACAAGAGCAAGCTGGGAAGGACATCTGAGGGCTCAAGGCCAGAGGGGAGCCTGCAGGCTGGCTGCACTGTAGGGGATGGCTTTGCTGCACCCGCTTGCTGAGTACCTTGATGAGATGGACTGCTCCCCAGTACCCAGTCTAAAGTGCTTAAGGATTAGCTTGCTCTCGCTGAGTGTCATTCTTTCTAATAATAAAATTAATTTGACCATTTGGAACAAGATTTAGTAATGGATCTCATCCAAGCCTCTAAATATGCATATTCCACTTTGGAACTGTACATAATTGCTCAATTGCACCTGCAAATCATGTTGTTCGCTCACTAATTATTCAAATGGTGGGGGCAATTCCACAAATGTGTGTGTAATTGTGTTAATTGTTAATGTGGTTCGGTACAGGTGCACCGTGACTAATTGCACTCACAGAAGCGGCTCCCAAGCAGCCCCCATCTCCAGGCACGGGCTGTCCCTCTCGGACAGACATAAGTGGGTGACACACACAAAGCCACAGGCCATCAGTGGGGGTCCATCTGGTGCGACTTGCACTTGGGAGCTGCAGCATATACATTCGGAAAACAATTAGGTCTTTGCCCAAATTCAGCTGTTTTTGCTTTTGCATCTCTGGGGCCCTGCTGCCCCTTTCCCAGCAGGAGACGCCAGGGGGATGTACACATACATGTACAGACACAGATACACGCAGACACACACACGTATATGTAGCCAGACACCACACACCTAGCCATACAAACATACACACATACACAGAGCCAGACACAGGCACAGAGACA
>RJWH01006411.1:0-55532 GCA_004363575.1 Solenodon paradoxus
TTGCTTTCCTTACCTTACTCTTCCTTCCATTCCCTTCCTTTCTTTGCTTCCCTTCCCTCCCTGTTCCCTTGCTTCCCATTCCCTTCCATAACTTCCCTTCCCCTCCATTCGCTTCTCTTCCTCTTCCTTCTCTTCCCTTCCCCCTTCCCTTCTCCCTCCCTTCTACTTTTCAATTCCTTTCTTTCCTTTTACTTCTCTTCTCCCTCTTCCCTTCACCTTCCCTTGTCTTTTCCTTCCATTCCCCCTCCTCTCTCCTTCCTTCCCTTCTGTTTCCCTTCCATTTCTTCCTTTCCACTTCCTTCCCTGCCCTTCACATCCACTTCTCCCTCTCCCTCCCTTTCTACTTCCCTTCTCCTTCTCCTTTCTCTCCCTTCTCCTCTCCTTCCCTTCAACCTCGCCCCTTCACCCTCCCCTTTACTTCCCTTCCCATTCTTTCTTTTCATTCTCCGTTGCTTCCCTCCCTTCTTCCTTTCCCTTACCCTTCCTTCATTTCCCTTCACTTTCCTTCCTTCACCCACCCTTCTCCTTCCCTTCAGGTTCTCTTCTCCCTTCCATCCCTTCTTCCCATCCCTTCTCCTTTCTCTTCCCACCCCATTGCTTCCCTTCCTCTTCCATTGTTTTTCTTCCTATCCCTTTCCCTTCCCCTCCCTTTCTTTGCTTTCCATTACTTCTCTTCCCCTTCCATTGCTTTCTTTCCCTTCCCCCTTCCCATCCCCTTCCTTGCCTTTCCTCCCCTTCTCCTCCCTTTCCCCTTCCCCTTCTCTTCCCTTCACCTTCCCTCCCTTCCCCTCCCTTTTCCTTTCTTCTCCTTCCCTTCTCTTCCTTTTTATCTTCCCTTCCCTTCTTCCATCCTTCCCTTGTTCCCTTCCCCTTCCTTTCTCCTTCCTTCTTCCATTCTTCTTCCCTTTCCTCTCTTCCTCTTCTTCCCTTCTCTTCCATCCTTCCCTTGTTCCCTTCCCCTTCCTTTCTCCTTCCTTCTTCCATTCTTCTTCCCTTTCCTCTCTTCCTCTTCTTCCCTTCTCCTTCTTTTCTCCTTTCATTCCCCTACCACCCCTTCCCTTACCCTTTCTTCCCTTCTCCTTTGTTTCTTCCCCTCTCCTCCTTTCACTTACCTTCTCTTCCCTTTGCTTCCCTTCTGCTTCCATTGCTTCCCTTCCCCTTCTTTCCCTTTCCTTCCCCTACCCTTCCTTCCCTTTTCTTTTTCCCTTCCACTTCTTCTTCCCTTCCCTTCTTCCCTAATTCTTCCCTTGCCTTTCCTTCCCCCCTTCCCTCCTTCCTTCCTCTAAAAATATTCCTTTATAAAATTATGTTAAAGTCAACTTTAGGGTCAAACTCGACTTTCATTTCTTTTGTGTAAAACAATGAGAATATTGTGAAACTGGAAGTGCAGACTACCTTTTAGATTGATGACTCCCAGGAAGATGTTTTGAATTTCACTCTTCCCTACACGGAGACCTTTGACTATTACCACAGGTCTCCCCTGTCCCTTTCCCCAAGCTTTTTGCATCTTTAGGGTTTAGGAAATAGTGTTTTTTGGCACCTCCTGCTTAAATCAGTGTCGTTGTTGCCATCTCTTTTTGACAAGGTCTGGAGATTTCAGGTGAGTTTGCTCTGCAGGTGCCTCCATTGGGATGGAGGCTTGGTTAGGCCAGTTCAGAAACAGGTGGATTTCTTTGCAGCTGCGTTGTGCTCCTGACTAGCCATCAGAGACCTCTCCTCTCCTATGCTCTTGTCTGAGGCTTGGAGCGAAGACCCAATGTTTTACTTTGTGAAATAAAACTTACTTTAAAGCTGGATGCTTTTGTGAACATTGTTTTCCAAGCATACAACCTCACAATCTCCATGCACTCCCTAAACTGGTGCAGTCTTGTCCGGGAATCAAATTAACACATTTTGACAGAGGTTTAATAAATTTTGTTTTTCACAATTTATACATTCAGGAACATGTAAAAGCACCTAAACCTAACACCTTAGGAAGCTGTGGTTCCTTACATTTTTAAGGCATATTTTGTCCTGTTTTGTTTGTAGGAAGGGTGCAGACAGGAATGAAGGCAGGCAGGAGGAGAGAGCAGGAGGAAGCCCTTGACTTCTTTTATTTAGTTATTATTCATCATGGTTGCTCTCTCTGGCCCCAGAACAGGAACCTGGGTCCTTGTGCACTGTGCTGGCTGGAGGCGGCTGACCCAACCGCTGCTGACCTTCCTGAGTGCTTCCTAGGTGTCCTGTTTCTCATCTAATTGAGAACCACTCCGAGCCCCAATTTTCAGGTAAGAAAACAGTCTCCCAAGTGTTTAAAGGTTAGAGAACTCCGTGGGTCTTAACAATAGGAAACTCACGTTGGGGCAGAACCCGCCAGCAATGAGGCTGCAGTTTTCGACATCTGTTGGTGGCAGGAAGGCCTACGACCAAGACTCGGAGAGCTGGGACAGGTTGAGTGGTAGGTGGGAGGAGAGCAGCACCCTAAGCCTTCCAGGAATGGCGAGTTCTGGAGTTTGTGGACCGGAATTCCTGACTGGCGGGGACTCGCCATCACCCCAGAGGTCAAGAGCGAGAGGGAGGGCGGTGGCCCCCTGGTGGTCAACGACAAATCGAGTGAGGCGGGTAGGAGGGTTGGGGAGGTAGTGGGAGCCGAAGGGGAGCCACGTGACAGCCGCCCCGGCTCGCGCGCCCCCTGGCTCCTCCCCCTGCGGCCCCGCCCCGCCCCCGCACGCGACGCCGAGCGCCGGACGGCTGCGGTTGTCTGCGGCGGTTGAGCCGCCACGTGGTTTCTGGAAACCTCGAGGCCTCCGCGGGCGGGAGCCGGCCGTGGCGGCGCCGTCTTGCAGCCGCGGCTGTGCCCGAGGTGGCGTCCTGGCAGGAGCACCGAGCGCGTCGCCTGTGGTGCCAGGGGCCTAGGCGGCCTGAAGTGGCGCAGCGGGCACTCAGCAGACGTCGTTTTGCCCCCAAAGTTCACGCCGAGTCCGTAGTGAAGGGGACACCCAGGGACGGGGCGCGGCGAAGATGCTCGAGGTCCTGGTGCTGAAGGTGAGCGGGCGCGGAGCTCTGGGCGCGCTGGCGGCTCCGCCCTGGCCGCGGGGCTGCGGGGACGTTGGACGCGGGGCGGCGGGGCGGCGGGGCGGCGGGGCCCGCGCCCCTGGGGTTGGGGAGGTGGCCAGGTAAGACCCCGGCTCTTCATTTCAGATAAGCTACATGAAGTTTTAGTTCACTAGTGCCCCGTGTTCTGTTTGGGACTTACTTAGAGTAAAATGTATTCGCCGTTTCTCCCAAATTTACATTTAACTCCATGTCTTGTGTGTCATTTACTGACTGCGACTTCGCAGGGGAGCGGGGGTGGCGATCCCAGCGCTCACGCCCCGGTCCGCCCCACCCTGGGTGCGCGCGGAGGGATGTGCGCGGGGCTATGCGCCCTGGGTCTGCGGGTACGGGGGCGTGCCGCTCCCTCCTCGAGGACCTTCCCGCCGGGGCTGCCTGGCTCTCGGGTCTGGCGCCCTTAGACTGGAGGGGCGTGATCTGCGCCTTCCCCTCCTTCCTGCACACACTCCTTTCCCAACTTCACTCGCTGGGGTCCAGAAAGTGACCGTCCGCCGCCCGCCACGCGGCGCCTCGGATCTTCGGAGCCGGTTGGGGCGGTGCCCTGGCAGCTGCTGCTTTGTCCTTCAGTGGGTGAGAGCTGATTGGTAATGCTGGAGACCAACGGGAGAAAGGAGTTTACAAACCAGAGAGAAGTGGGTGGGTTTTGGTTACTGGGAAAAGGAAACTAAGCTTTTTAAAAAAATTACATTTAAATGTGAACCTGAGAAGTCCTTATTAGCAAATAATGGCTTTTTTTTTTTTTTTTTTTAAGGTTATAACTTTCCTGCCTTATCTAATTGACTGCTAGAGAAGATGTGCTCTCCGCTGCCTTGGAGATTAGTTCAAATCAGGCACGGACCACATACATCCTAAGGTTGGATGGGGAAACAACCAAGATGAACAACTAAATAAAATAAAGTGCTGCTTCCTCCTACCTTTTCCTGTCTGCCTGCCTGCTGGTCTTCACTCCTCTCTGCACCTTTCCCAAACAAAAAACAAACAACAAACAGACTCTTCGACTTTCAGGGTTTCAAATCCAGCTGGCATAGCAAGCTTTTCTCTAGATCTGTATATACTCTAGTCTGATTTCTCCTTCAGAAAGACAAGCCTGTTCAACAGTAGGAATCCTGCAAATCCTTTGGGTCAAAACTTGCAGCAGGGAGCAGGATTCTCACTGCCTGGAGCTTGAGAACTCTCCTCTCATTTGGACCCCCTCCCCTCTGGTCTGTTTTCCACTTCCAGCTTTTTTACCTGCTCACATTGAGCAAAGTTTCTGTAGGAAAATTCTCCCAAGTGTGGGACAGGTGTAGTTTTCTAGGTTAGTTTAGCTTTTACATGGGTACAATTTTCCTTCCAGTCCTCATCAACAGGTGAATGACTAAGCAAAGTGACATACAGGCTGAAAAAGGAAGGAACTCTTGACACGTGTTACGTGGGTGACCCTTGAGGACTCTGTGTGACGTGTGAGATAAGTCAGCTACAAAAGGACAAATGTTGTATGTGATTTATCCCACTGGTGTGAGCTATGTAAAGTAGCTGAATTCATAGAGGCAGAAAGTAGATTGTTTTTTGCTGGGGGATGGGGAAATATTTAATGGGTACAGAGTTTGAGTTTTGCAAAATGAAAAGAGTCTTGGCGATGGATGTTGGTGCTGGTGGCATTGCAGTGAGGATGTGTGTTGCTGAACCACGCGTAAATATGGGGACAATGGAAAGCTTCAGGTGCGTTCAGCTGCAGTTAGAACTTCCTTAATTTTAAGAGTTTAAATATCTATGTATTAGAAACAAGAACACAGCTAGCTGTACAAGCCTGTTAGAATGAGGCTGTTGGAGAAAAAGGTATTGATTCAAATAGATATGAAGAAAGCAGCCCAGGTGCTGAGCCTGCGCCTGGGGCATGGACTATGTAGAGCGGGCAACCAACCAAGTAAAAGTGCTTCCCTCTCTTCCGCCTTCGTTTGCTTCTTCCTCCCTTAAAAAAGAAAGAAAGCAGCCCAGACAACGTGCAGTCGTGTCAGAAATGTGGAACGTAGAGTGCAGTTGGTGGGGCTGAGGGTTGGGGCGCTGAAGGGGCTCGTGTCTCCCAGGGGCTGCAAGAGGTGAAGGAGTAGTCATGTCCTTGATCAGAAAGCTGGTCTCGTACCGGGAAAGTCTCAGGGCTGTTGGGCCCTACAGTAAAGCCGTGGTGGTTGACTTTTTTTGCATTTCAGGACAGCTAGACATGGTCCCTTCAAGTGACACTTATGCCAGGTGGGGTGGCGGAAGAAGGTAAGACAGCTCTTAGAAACACGGGTGAGCGTCTCAAAACTGCAGGCTGTGCAGCCGGTGTGGTAAAGAGCTGTCCTGCTCCACCTGGCAGAGGCAGAGGGAGGAACAGTGGCTGTCCTAGGACCTGGCTCCACAGTGACTGTGCAGAAGTGGGCCCAGTGCGGGTTTACTCTGGCATTTTCATGTTTTTAAGTTAACATCTTGATTTTCATAATTGATGTTGGAAAGTGAGTTTGACCAAAATACCTTGTAAATACCTAGATGATGAATCCAGCTTATGATGTTATAAATTACACTTGGGTGCCCTATTATTGATGATGGGGAGCAAGTCACTCACTTAGATACACATAACTCAATGAAAATAACATGTAAGAAAGATGAATTACTATTCCTGAGAAGAAATGAGCATATTCAATTAAATCCTATTCATTTAAGGATGTGAAATACTTAGTTCTTATGATAGCTATACAGACTCTGCTTTTACGTGAGTAGAGTGACTCAAATGTGAATGGTAGAGGTAAAGGAAAAGAGCGGACCAGAATTTTACATGGAAATAAAATAGACATGTAGGAAAAAGAAAAACAAATATATGTGGTAGTAGTTTACGGATGACTACATTTTCTAGGTTTTAGAAGCAGATTTTTTTTTTTTTTTAAAGAAAAGGTGCAGACAGGAAGAGAAAGAGGGAAGAAGCACTTTCTTTACTTGCTGATCTTGATTATTTCCTTGGGAACCTGGGTCTTGAACCAGGGATCTTGGGATGTATGTGGACTCTGCTGCACTGGACTAACCCTCTCAGTGCCAGAAGCAGATATTTTTAAGTAAAACATTCTAGTAACATTAAAGAATCTGTGATATACACATTTTTCATAGCTTTCACTAGATGGCCGTTTTGAAAAATTCCAAACATAAGAACTAGTTGCAAAAACAATATTGAGTATGACTATGTACATCTAGACTCCACAATTGTTAACATTTTATTCTATTTTCATATTTCTTTATAAATCTATGAATTTAATGAACCATTTGAGAATTGAGAACTCTGTACTTATGCATATGTTTTCTAAGAGCAAAGATTTTCTCCTACGTAACCACAATATAATGATCACACTTAGAAATTTTAAAATTGATACTGTTGTCTAAAATGCACTTCATACTCCGATTTCTCCATTTGTCCAATAATATCTAATGTAACGTGTTTTTCTAATACAGGATCAATTGAAAAATCCCATGTTGCATTTAGTTGTCGTGGCCTTTTACTCTTATAATTTAGGTTCTTAGAATTTGAGTTCCCTTTTTTGTCAAATCTTAGCATTTGCTTTACAGTTTTTTATAAACTCAACTATCTTGAGATACAATTTAAATGAAGTCAAATTCATTGTTTTCAATGTAAAATTCTATGATAATTTGAAAAATTCATGTAATCACATTATTACTACCACAACCAGAATACAGCATATTTCCATCACATCCCCAAAGTGCCTTATACTCCTTTGTTGTTACTTCTTTCTCCCATGTCTAGATCTTCACAGCTGGAGGTGTTTTCTCTCCTGATTAGTTTTGCCTTTTTCAGAACGTCATAAACATGGAATTGTGCATATGGAATCAGATAGTGGTGCATGGCCTTTGAATCTGGCTTCTCTGACTTAGTGTAATAATGACTTCATCTGTGTTCTACAGGTAGAAGTAGTTTCTTCCTTCTATTGCTCATAATATTCCATTGTGCAGAAATGCTTTAATTTTTTGAGAGTTACCAGTTGAGGGACATTTGATCTGTTTCGAGTTTTCGGAAATTTTAAAAGTTGCTTTAAACTTTGGATACAGGTTTTTGTGTGCGCACACATTTTCATTTCATGGATTGTAACTAGGCTGGGATTACCTGTATGTTTGACTTTAGAGAAACTTTTCCAAAGTAACGGCACATTTTGCATTTCTGTCAGCAGTGTGTAAGTTCTCGTTGCTCAGAACCCTCTCCAGTACTTGATAGTGTCGTTTTTTATCAGTTTTAGTCATTCTGGTAGCTGCATAGTGATACCTCATTGTGTTTCCCTCATGATGTCTTCATCTTTTCATGTGCTTTCTTGGTCAAGAGTCTGCCCATATTCCATTTGGGTAATTGTTTTTCTTTATGAGTTTTTAGAATTCTTAATATATTCAGGATAAAGTTCTTTCGGATTCGTGACTTGCAAATAGTTTTCTCAGTTTGTAGTTTATCTTTCTCTTAATAGTGTCTTTCAAAGAGCAGATATTTTAAGTTTGGATGAAACCCAACTTGCTAGTTTTTGCTTATACAAATTATACTTTTGGTGTTGTAGCCGAGAAATCTTTGCCTGCCGAGAGTTACAAAGATTCCCCCTTATGTATTTTAGAAATTTTATGGTTTGATATTTTGCATTGTTTTTAAATTTTTTAAATTTTACATTTAGATGTATGATCCATCTGAGCTAATTTTTGTGTGAGGACATGAGCAATAGATTGAGGTTCATGGTTTTGCCTATGGATAGCTGATTGTCCCAGCATCGTTTGTTGATGCTGTCCTTTTTCTATTGAATTGCCTTTGCGCCTTTACTGAAACTCAGTGTATCCCATGTTTGTGTAATTTTCTTCTGTTGATTCATGTATCTATGTGGTCTCCAGTACTACACTTTCCTGATTTGATTACTTAACTTTATAGTAAATCCTGAAATGAGATAGTAGCAGTCCTTCCACTATGTGCTAGTCTAATTTCTTTTTCTTTTCAATGTAAATTTCAGAATGAAATTTGCATGTTTCTACAAAAATAAACCTGCTGGAATGTGTAGATCCTATTGGGAGAAAATCCACATTTTAACAATCCATGAACTTGGATTAAAGTTCATCTTTGATTTTTGTCACCAGTGTTTTGTGCCCTTCAGCATACAAATTTTGTACACATTTTGTTAGGTTTATAGATAGGTAATCCCTGTTTTTTGTTTTTGCACTGTTTCAGGTAGTACTCTTTTTAAATTTTCCAGTTTTAATTGCTGGAATATAGGTGTGCAGTTGAGTTTATCCTTACATCCTGGAATTTTGCTGACATCACTTATTAGTTCTAGTATTTTTTTAAATAGATTCCTTTGTATTCTCTATATAGGCAATCATTTGGTCAACTCAGTTCTATTGCAAGTGTCCAAGGGTTGGTTTTGTTTCATTTGTTCCTTTGTTTTGTCAGGCATTTTGGAAGGGCTGGGGGTCATCCGAGGGGACATCCTCAGGCTGCCGGAAGCCAGGCCAGCACTCAGTGGTCTCTTCGTGCAGAGACTGGACAGTGGTTGTGGGCCGAGTCTGCTGTTGTCGGGTTCTTCTTTCCAGTCTTCCAGCCATTTCTTTCTTCTCTGAACTTTTTGGAGTCTCATTTGTGCCATTCAGCATCTGCCATGATGGATGTGAGGGCATCTTGTAACCAGAGTTTTGGACTCTCCTATCTGTGGCTTTCGGGGGTTGCACCAGGGATGGTCCTCCTTCAAGGACTGAATGCTCTCCAGTTTCTGCTTGCCTTGGTGTCTTGTCAGTACCTTTTCCAGGGTCTGTAATTGTTACAAGCAGGGGCTTATTCCACATAAACTACTCTGTCTCCTGGAATCTGAATGTCCAGCTGTTCTTTTTCCAGTTTTGTGTTATAAAAAGGTTCAAGCATTCAGAAAAACAAAGAATATTATTGTGAACACCTGTACTTCTGCCACCTGTTATTGAAGATGCAAAATGTTGGGATATCGTTGCTCAGCCCCTTTCAGTAGTCAGCATTAGGGAATAAACGTATTTGAAAAATTGTGAGTTCCTGTTTATATATTCGACTCAGATTTAGCTTTTAATTTTATATTCATATCTTTTCTCTAACAGTTGTAATCTTGGTTTCTAATAACATTTAACAGATAATAAGATACATTTAAAGAAGTCTGACTTTTAGTCCTGTTCTTCCTTTCTTTCCTTCCTTTCCCTTCTTTCCTCTTCCTTCCTCCCCCTTCCCTCCCTTCCTTCCCTTTTCTTCTCTTTCCTCCTCCTTTCCCCTCCTTCCCCTTCTCTTCCTTTCCCTTCCTCCCTCTCTTCCTCCCTCCCTGCCATGGGAATGAAGTTAAGCAGAAGCAGGCAGGCCAAAAGAGAGAAGAATCATTCTGCTTATTTTACTAGTTGATCATCTTGGTTGTTCCTGCCTGGGACCTGGGGCTGCACGTATTCTGCACCCAATTCCTACTCCACCTCGGCGCGCGCCCCTCCTTTTATTTGTTAAATTTTTTTATGGCAATAACTTTGATTTTACACATTAAAATAAGCTCATATGTGTAGTTCTCCATATGTGCAATTTCCCCAGTCCTCAGATACATGTGAACACACCCTGCCCTCCACCAAATCACCAAGTGTCCTCCACCCTTGTCCAGTGGGCTCCGCCTCCACTTGCCCCTCCCACCTTGTGCAAACAGGAATTAATCCATTTGAAGTAGTGTTTCTATTGCTACACTCCTTGTTCTGGAACGAAGTAGGTTATATGGATCCTCTTTGTAGAATTGTCACTGGTGGTGGGGTGGATATACATACTCTACATAAAGGTTTCATCCTGTAGGTAGAGGCCCATTATGTCATTTTTGCACATTGTTTTCAGTAAGTATAAGATTGATAAAAGCTACCCTCTATGTTCTCTGAAACTTTTCATTTTACTCTGCAAAATAATTGCAAGATTCTGCAAGATGCTATCTTTTTTAAGGCAGGAAAATATCCGTTACAGTTTTATATAGATGATAATATTTGAAAGATAAATTTGTGTTTCTCTACATTTAGGACTTGCTCTCTCTGCACCTTTTCTCTGAAAAGCTGAAATCTGTTTTATCAAGTAGACAGAATCAGTGTTCTCTTTACACTACTCTATGCATGCTCTTTGTTCTCAACCTCTCTCTACTAAAGGCTGCCTGAAGAGTTTCCCTTGAAACGATGTTCCTAGAGCAGAACTGCTTACTTCCCGGAGCTGACATAGATAAAAAGGTTTTCTCTGGATAGACTGGTCTCTATTCAATATCCATTGACAGGGAAGGGTTTCCTCACACAGGCAGAGAAATCAGGCAGTTTTTTCTTTACACATCACTCTCAGTAACTGCTGGTTCTTGCTCTATGCGAGTTTGATAACCTGCAGCAGTCGAGTCTCCCATGAGCTGTGCGCTTTACCGCGGAGAATCATTGACTCAGATGGTTGTACATAGCTCCGGTAGTCAGTAGGAGCCACGGTCATCACTACAGTGCTGAGAAAGGAAGAAACCATTTCAAAGACAGTTTTATTATGCTTCTCTGTACGCATGGCTCTCTTCACTGTGTTCACTAAGCCACTTAGACATGTGTCTCCAGGTGACAAACTAAGTTCTCTCTATTTAGTTACGTTAAAGAAGTAGGCAGGCTGGAAGAGAGAGGAGGAAAAGTATTTTTATTTTATTAGTTGTTCATCTTGATTGTTTGTCCTGGCCCTGGGATATGAACCTGGGTCCTTGGGATGCATGTGGACTGTGCTCAGCTGGAGTCCGCAGACCTAATCACTAAACCATCAGGGCGTCGTCATTCCTGTTATTTTCCACCTTCTTTCCAACTTCCTCTGAAGGTAATAAATGCTGTTTGTCCTGTGGTTGGGGCAGGAAGGGGAAGAGGAAGAAAGGTGTTGATTAAGGACACTGGGACTCTGGTGGTGGCTGTGGTGTGAAGTAGCGACTGAGATGCAATTTCAGTATCCTAAAATGAATATAGCATTGTGAACAAAGGAAGAATGAATATAGTTATTTTCAAAAACAATATAAAAAGGGGGATTGTTTGTCTTGATTCATCTGCCGTGTCTTTTAGCATGAACAGAATGTGCATAAATTCATATTTCCTTCTCATGAAAGAATCACAGAATACTAAAACATTGTTCTGAACCTTGCTTTTGTATTTTATCATGGGTGTCTTCAAAATATGGGCATTCAAGGGCATTGATCTCTCTTTACTTTTTGAATTACAACACTCTTTTTTTTTGAGTTAAATATTCCAAATTTAATTGGAGCGCCAAGATGGTTATCTCCACCTTAAAAGCTTCTTTCTCTTTTTTTTTTCCAAGTTTTTTTTAATGGAAAGTTTACATATAATGTGAATTACATCAGAGCACTAACTATCAGGGGGTTGAGTGCTCTGAAATGCACCCTGGGAATGAGAGTTGAGTATCAAAGAAAGGAACACGTTGAAAAGATGGACTCGCTCCCTAAGGTTGGGATTCTTGTCACCTGGAGAAGGTGTAGCTGTTGTCCACCGGTGGTGAAGAGAGTCACTGTGGTGTCTTGGGTCTGGACTAGTTCACGGAAAGTACACAGAAGCTGGCAGGCAAGAAAGGGAGGGACACTTCCACCGGGTTGTTGACGATTTGTGCTGATGAACAAGGATGGGAAGCAAGAAACTGTGCTGGAGGTTTTAATTTAACCAAGGCTGGCAGATGGCACCCAGTATGGTGTATTCGCTGTCTTATGTTTTTCTGTGGGGTTTCTTTATACTTTATAGAGCATCCTTTAATGGTTTTTACAAAGCCGATTTTGTGGTGACAAACTCCTTTAACTTTTGCTTGTCAGAAAAGGTTTTTTATCATTCCTTCAATTATGAATGATAATCTTGCCAGATATAGTATCCTAGGTTGAAACGCCTTGTCTTTCAGCACTTTGACTATATTATGCCATTTCCTTGTGGCCTGTAGAGTTTCATTTGAGAAGTCTGCTGACAGTCTTATGGGGGCTCCTCTGTATATGACACGTTTTTCACTGGCTGCTTTTAATAGTCTTTCTTTAGCTTGTATTTTTGACATTTTGATGATGATTTGTCTCAGTGTATTTCTGTTTGGGTTTCTTTTATTAGGAACTCGTTGAGCCTCCCAGATCTGGAGACTTGCTTCATTCTTCATATTGGGGAAGTTCTCATCTATTTCTTCAAATATGGTTTCTGCCCCCTTTTCTCTGTCTTCCTTTGGGACTCCTATGATGTGAATGTTGTTCCTTTTGATATTAGCCCTTGAATGCTGTCTTTGATTCTTTGATTTTTTTTAAAGTCTTTGCTGTTTTGCTTGAGTTCCTCTGTCCGATCTTCCCGATCACTGATTCTGTTGGAAACTTCATCCATCCTATTGTTGAGCCCCACTCTATTGAGTTCTTTAATTCAGCCATCATGTCTCTTACCTGTTTGATGTCTTATTTTAATTCTTCTCTTTGCCTCCTGACATTCTCACATTCTCGTTTACTTCCCTCTACTGATTTCTGGATTCCCATGAGTATGTGAATCACCATTACCCTAAATTCCTCTTCAGGTAATTTACATAGTCTGCTATATTCATATTTTCCCCTGGGTTTTTGATTGGAGCCATCATTTCATGCATATTTCTCTACGACTTTGCTCTATTTGGCATTCTGTTTATATTTCTGAGGGTTCAATTTCCCTGGCTTTGCATAGGTTTGACTTGCCCAGGATTGGCAATCAGGCTGCAGTTTTGCCTCTGCCCACAAGGTGGTGCTAGCAGGTAGCATTGAGGTTTGGGACTGCTTCTCATTGTAACCCTGGGGTGGGGCACCTGATGGGCGGATATGCAGCGGGTGGGATTTCCACTTGGTGGATCCCAGCCTGTGGCTCAAAATGGTTGTGGGAGGGGTTTAATTGCTTTGGCTGATTTCTGCTTATGGCTGCACCCAGGGCAGTTTCACTGCACATGGGCTGAAGCTCACCACCTGGTGCTCTGACTCTCCTTCACACCCTCCCAAGATGGCCCTCCGCATCTCAGCCTCACTTGTCCTGCCTCTCGCCTCCACAGATCTCCCGAAACCCCTAGCTTTCGCCCACCATGCATCTTGGAGACTCTGGAGCACTGTCCCAAATCCACATCAGTGGCTTAGCTCAGAAGCACACTGGGTGCCCTCACCCACCATTAGTCTTCAACTGTTCTGTCTCCAACTGAATTGCCAGTTGTTTCTTGGTGTTTGTCTCAGGAAAATAGGTGATATTTTTTGTTTTTGTTTTTGGTGTCTTTGGGGAGTGACCTGAAAGTACGTCCTATAGAGTCACCATCCTTATAACACTAATTTAAAATTGCATATTATTTGTTACATGTTTTAGAATTTTAGCTTTGGATCTTTTATCTACTGTTCTACAACTTTATTGATACATAATTGCCATGCATTTGTATAAGTTTAAGGTGTGAAATGGGATAGTTTGTGTATGTATATATATTCACGAGAGAGTGAGAGAAAAAGAGAGAGTGTGTTTTATCTTTGTTCTGACCATTTAAGATGGAGATGCCTGTCTAGAGTTTGTTAAAGTCACTTAAACTAGAAATAGTTACTGTGATTCTAAGATATATCATTTCATGCATTGTCTTGTTTGTCTTTTAAAAATTCTACAGATTGAAGATCCAGGTTGCTTCTGGGTTATTATAAAAGGATGTAGCCCCTTTTTAGATCATGAAGTTGACTATCAAAAGCTAAATAGTGCCATGACTGACTTCTATAATAACATGTTTCAAGATGTAGAAATAAAGCCACTAATCCTGGAAGAAGGGCAGGTATGTATCTGAATGTGCTTTAAGATTCTGTCTTGAAATACTACTCAGAATGTGACTGTTTTGCCAACTAAAATGACAAAAGCTTTCAGAATATTTTCTAATTGAGGTAACCTATTTAATAATAAGTTTAGGTTCACTGTTCATTAAATGTATGAAAAAACACATTTACTGCCAAATTTCTAATAGTCTCCACTGCTGTCCATTAGACCCCACTACCCTTGGCCCTTCCCCTCTGGCAACCTCAGTTTTATTGTCAGTGTCCAAGAGTTCATTTTTGTTTTGTATGTTCATTTGCTTTGTTTCCTTATATTCCATATGAGTGAGATCATCCAGGATTTGTCTTTCTCCTCATATTTCATTTAGCATAATCCCTTCTAGTTCCATCCATGTTGTCAAAACGAGCATGGTTTTATCTTTTTTAGGACCATCTGGTATTCCATTGGGTGAATATATCGCATCTTTATGCATTCATCTGCCAGTGGGCACTTACGTTATTTCCATTTTTTTGGCTATTGTAAATAATGCTGCATTTAGTATGGTGGTTTATATGTCTAAAAGCTTTTCAGGTATTTTAATTGCTTATAATTATTGCTTTGTTAGGTTCTTTTGTTTGCACAAGATTTAGGTGAGTATGGAAATCCATGGTTGTATGTAAGGTTCATAGGGGGCTGTCGGAGATGTGTTACTTAAATTCAGTCATTGGGGCAGTCTCCCTGGGGCTGGGAAATGGATAGTTATTCTAGATCCATTGCAGGCTGGGGACTCAGGCACATTATCTGATTCTCTGGGCAGGTCAGCCATTTCTCAGAAGTTTGTTTTTTTGTAATAGCAGGATAGGAAAAGATTTATAAACTGAGAAAAAATAAAAATACTTTAATTCTCTTCCCCCGAATCATCATTAATAATAATAGTTTATTGTTTTTTTCCCACATTGACTTGTTGAATAAATAAAACCAGGTCAGTTGTGCTTTTGAAAATAAGCCACCTTTTGAATATCCTGTTGCTTCCTTGTGGTGGCGAACTTTGCC
The DNA here is from genome assembly GCA_004363575.1 of Solenodon paradoxus. Classification (NCBI taxonomy): domain Eukaryota; kingdom Metazoa; phylum Chordata; class Mammalia; order Eulipotyphla; family Solenodontidae; genus Solenodon; species Solenodon paradoxus. The sequence continues at coordinate 14,926 of RJWH01006411.1, forward strand.
CTCTCTCCTGTATTTTCTGTGGATGGATAGTTAGATACAGTACATAGCTCATTAGAGTTAGGGTCACTTATTTTTCTCAAAAATGATGGGTGTTGGAAATTCATCTTGCATGGAATTGAGTTAGGATCTCATTTGGCAGTGTTAAGACTGGCCAGTGGGTGGATCCAGCCAAGGGTTTCCTGGTCCCTCCCTTGGGCGTTACCCACCAGATCTCCTGGTCCCCCATCCGTGAGCACTGCCGTCCACATCGGTGCTTCCATTTAAGCTTGCAGAGTGGTCACTTTTCATATTCTCTGTGCATTCAGGAGCTGGAGTTATTCTGCCAAAAGCTTTCCCTCATCTATTAGGACTTTTCGGCTGTCCCAAAATAGCAGTTCATACTGGAGATGTAGAAAAGTTGCCTGATTCCGCCCCCACCCCCCCACCCCCTACTTTTTGCTCATTGATTTGTGCCTAGCTATCCATTTTGGTGTCCAGGTTTTGTTTTGTTTTTTCTTTCCCTTTTTTAAATACTTTATTGGACTCGTGACTTTTAATGTATTTGTCACATGTGGTCATTGCTCTTCATGCTTAAGTTAACCCCTTTTTGCTGTTAGGAGCCTCAGTGCATCCCTATTTCAAAGTTGACTGATTGCGCGAATTGTTAGGTATTCATAGCATTCCTGCAAGTTGCTCTGATTTAAGAATTGAACAGAAATACCCTCCCTCCTGGCAGGCTCGCGCTTGGATTACTGAGTTTTGAATCTGATGAGGCTCTCGAGAACCCACTCCTGTGGAGCGACTGGACTATGTTTTCCAGCCCCAGTTCCCGAGAACAGTTCCTCTGGCCCATGTCGTCCCTGTGGGCACAGTGCTCCCGGCTGGACCACTTCATAGTCTGTGGTCACATATGCTTTGCCTGGCTGTGGATTGCAGTCCATTTGGCGGTGGCCTGGCAGGGAGGTCCAGGAAGACAAGTGCTGTCATTTCAGCAGTAGTTCCCCTAAAAGGGGATAGTGGGCATGTATATATTTAGTCATTCAGCAAATCATTTCTGAAGACTTAGTACATGCCAGGCCCTGCTCTGGGTGCTGGGAATACGGCCGTAAACAAAACAGACAAATATTCCCCATCATGGCCCCCACGTCCAGTGTGGCAGGTGGTGAGCACCTGTGAGGCAGTAAGGGCCAGGCCAGGAGCGTGGGGAAGGTGGCCCGGCTCTGGGCTCATGCTGGTCTGGCACGTGATTGACAGTCATTTGCAAGCTTTGTTTTCTGATCTGAGATGGTAAAGCAGTATTTTCCATTCTAAAAATTGTTCTCAGTTAAGGAATCAAAACGGCAGTAGTAAGAAAACCAGTGGTGTAGAATCAAGGTGATCAGTGTTCTTAGTGCAGCTCTTTTCCTGACAAGCAGTTTGAGCATCTTACTCCGCTTACCTCTGCCCCTCTTACCGCTTACCTCTGCCCCTCTTACCAGGTGAGATGTGGGCTGAGATGATTTTAGGGAGTCTTTTACTTCCCTTGTTGTACAACAGAGATGTCAGCGCTGGAGTGTTCTGTCCTTTCGTAGGTGTGTGTGGTTTATTGCCAGGAGCTGAAGTGCTGGTGCAGGGCTGTCATCAAGTCCATCGTGTCTTCGGCAGACCACTACCTGGCCGAGTGTTTCCTTGTGGACTTTGCCAAGTACATCCCAGTGAAGTCTAAGAAGTATGTACATATTTATTTTGCTTATTCATTTTAAGGAAACGAATGTCAGTTTTAAAGCAGCGTGTCAATTTTCAAAGTAAGGGAACATGTGTCGTAAACTGGAATTTTAGCTTCAACAGGGAAGACTTGCAGGTTCCAGTTCCATTTGCACTGAATATCTGTCAGTGGTCAGAGAGGAGCCTCACTGGGTGGCTCAGGCCCTCCATCACCTCCCTCCTGGGGCAGATGGGTGCTCTGCAGCCCGGTGCTCTTGGCCTGCTGCTCCTCTGGCCTGACTTCATAGTTTGCTCATGTGATAGAATGGGCCCTTTGGGGAAACTTGGCTGCAGGAAAGACACAATCAGAGAGCAGAGAGAAACTTCTCAAGCACAGGTTGCAGAGAACAGAGCATCTGTTCCAGCTCGCGATCCTGTTTGTCCTGCTTGACAAGATGAAGCCTGACCATCACCTAAGGGCATGGGGGACAGTTCAGAACAGTCCCCCACCATTCCAGGACTGTGGGGCACAGTTCAGTAGCAAACACTGTCAGCAAGTCAGGCTTGGCGTTTATGGTCATTTTTTCATAATTTCTTGTCCTTGGGTAAAAGTTTTGAATCAGTTACCAGCTTTAATAAATAAATAGTTTTATCAGTTTCATAAATAAATACGAGGACCCTTTTCCAAAAGAGCAATACCAAATAGGCTTCCATAACAGTAAGGGATTTTTCTCAGATGGAGGAGTTTCATGGTATAAGGGCTTATCAGACATTGTTTAAGGAAAAAGTAGATACTCCTCTAGCTTATGATTCTGCACCTTTTGTAACTGTAATTGTTACTTAGAAAACTGTTGTGTTTAGCTGTTTGGGGAAATTTTAGTATTTGGTATTCTCCATTTAGTGTGTTTTGGACAATCATATGATTAGATAAATGATTAGATAGATAGATAGATGAGGTGGAAGCCTTAAGGGGAAGTCCTGCAGCTCTTTTCCTAGACTGCGTTAGACAGAAGAAGGCCAGGCCGCCTGCATGGGCACAAAGCGGGACCAGGGGACCAGGGGACCAGGGAGGAGAGCAGCACACATTGAAATGACTGGTGTGTTAGGCTGTCATTTGCCTAAAGAAAACTGAAACTAAAAATGTTGAATAACTCATCAAATCTTAGTCCTTTAGCTCTTATGTGAAGTTGGCAGATATTATTGCATCTTCTCATTTGTGGAGACTTTAAGGTAATTCCGGTTGTATGTTGTAATTGAAATTTAAAAATCTTAACTAGAAAGTATTTCCCAGCTTTATTCATTATTACCCAGTGTTTCTCAGTGGAAGGCTTCTCGTGCTCCTACACTGTGAATTTTTTTAAATATTTTTTTAAGGAAAGAATCAGGCAGGAAGGAGAGAGGAGAGGAAGGAGCACTTTATTTATTTTATTTAGTTGTTTATGTTGGTTGCTTCCAACATGAACCTGGGGCCTTGGGACATATGTGGACGGCACCTGGCCTCTACTCCGCCAGGGTGTGCCGAATTGTTTGTTGTTGTTCTTTTAAGAGAAAGCAAGTGGAGAAGAAAAAGGTGTTTTTCTTTTCTCTTTCTTTCAGTTTTAGGAAGGCAGCAGAGGAAGAAGTACCTTAATTTGTTTCATTATTTTGATTTTTCGCCCTGGCCCCCGGACACAACTTAGACCTTGGATTTTACACGTCCACATGCCTGTCTCACCACCTGAGCCACACAGGCACACCCCCTGCTGTGGAATTTTAACCAAAGTTACATGTTTGTACTATAGGTATAGGCATATGCACTCTACACATAAAAAGAAAAAGTTTGTTCAAACACTGCAGTCCCCTCCCCAAGAATCCACTTTCCCCGCTTGAGCAAATGCCTCCAAGTACTTCTTTTTCCTTCAAAGAAAAGGTGCAGGCAGGAGTGAAGGTGAGCAGAGACAGGTAGGAAGAGTGCTGTATGTTATTTCGTTGCTGATCTTGCTTGTTCCTGGCTCTCCCAGGAAACGAACCGTGGGATGTGTGTGGACTATGCCCACTGCTGCTCTGCCGCTGCTCCCTCCTTCCTTTTTCATTTTAAAGGAAGAGGTGGAGACATTTTTATTTTCATAATTTATTTTTGCTTGATCCCTTCCTCCCCAGTCTCAAATGCAAGTATTTGGACTTTAGATGGTCCATACCCAGCTACCAGCTTAGCACCTGAGCCGTCAAGGTGGGTCTCAAGCACTTCTTGCCATTTGTGATCATCTCAGAAACAAACAGTTGGGTTGTATCTTTTTATGTTAAATGCGTCGTATTTTTTTGTTTTTATTTTTTTAAAGAAAAGGTACAGGCAGGAATGAAGGTGAATAGGCAGGCTGACAGGAAGAGAGAGAAGGAGGAAGCATTTTATTTTTATCTAGTTCACACTGGCGGTTTCTACCCTGGGCCTGGGGCTTGAACCCAGGGGTATGTGGCCTGTGCCCCTTGGGAAGCAGTTAACCTAACTGCTACTCTACCAGGGTGCACCTGTAGGTAAGCTTTCAAGAAGTAAGTTAGATGTAGCTTTTCTTTATAATGGAACTTTTTTTCTATTTCGCCTTTAAGCATCCGAGTTGCAGTAGAAACGTTTATGCAGCTTCCCTACAGAGCCAAGAAGTTCAGTCTGTACTGCATAAAACCCGTTACATTACACATTGACGTCTGCGAAGACAGCGTTGAGATTGTGTAAGTACAGCTTTCACGTTTGTTGGATCGTTGGTAAAATCTTAAATGAAGCGGAAGATGTTAATATGAAATCAGTTCCTCTGAAGGATTTCGGGGTTCTTTGTTCCTCAAAAGTCTTCCGATTCGCACGTGTCAGGTCCCTTCAGAGTCCGAGCTTTGTACCCTTCGGTGGCTTTTTTTGTTTTAGGACTTACAAAAAGCAAATATCTAGAGAGAAGCACTAATACAACACTGAGTCATGGAACCTTTTAACAAGCACAGCGCCTTCTCCAGCCCGCTTCTTCCCTCCCGGGAGGCTAGCGAGACTCATTCAGGCTTTGAATTCGCAGGCATTTTTCAGAACTTTGATGCGTATTCAGATGTGTGGTGCTTTTAGTGAAAACTAGAACATACTGCCTTCTTTGCAGATGAAAATTTTTTTTTTAACTTTTTGAAGTAATACCACAGAGGTTTAATTAAGGAGTGTGTCATTCACATCAAAATCCGCAAAAAACACATTCTTTTCACTGTTGACAATCAGTTCCATTCTTTGCCCTGAAACCTTCTACCTGATACTCACAGCTTCCTGACCCCTCCCCTCTGGCCACTACCTGTTTTGTCTTAGACTCAGTGTCTATTTCTGTTGGATTTGGTTCATTTGCTTGTTTGCTTTTTCTGTATATCACATACGAGTGAAATCATATGTGCTTTGGCTTTCTCCATCTGATTTATTCACTAACTGTCACTTCCTCTACTTCCATCCATATTGTTGGAAACAGCAGAATTTCATCTTTTTATAGCTTAGTGTAGTATTCCACTTTGTATCTTTTCCGCATCTTCTTTACCCAGTCATCTGTCTGGGGCAAGGTCGTGTCCATCTCTAGGTTGTTTAAATGATGCTGCCGTGAACATGGGGTGTGTGTAGCTTTTCTGCACAGTGTTTTTTGATAAATGCTCCAGTGCTTACTGGGATCGCTAGATCATATGAAATTTCTCCTTTTTTTTTTTTGAGGAATCTCCATACTACTTTCTGTATTGGCAGTAGTTTGCACTACCTGCAATAGGGTATGGATTTCCTTTTTCTGAACTTGGAGGCTGTTTCTCTTTGGGCTCTGTAGAGACTCTCCCATCCCTACTCCTAGTCCCACACTATGGTTCCTTTGAGAATGTGGGTCTCTGCTAATGGGATCGTAAGCCAGCTTGTCCCTGCGAGGCAGGTGTGCGTCTCCAGGCTGCCCTGCACCAGCCTGTACCTCCATGATTACCTTTGCCTTGAGGACTCCTAGGCTGGGCTGCACCCCTGCCTCCTCTCTTTTATAGAGCAGTAGCCCCTTCCCCCCATGGTGACTGGACACCAGCCTGTGCACACCCAGCTCTCCCTCAGAGCCACTGTTTCTCTTCCTCTCTCCTCCCTTCACAGCCCCTCTTGCCCCTCAGGGATCTCCCCAGCCTTGGCTACGCCCAGAGCAGGATACCCTCAAAAAGGCCAAGGATGTGAAGGTGTATATCATCTTTGACAGGTGGTGCCTTCATATTTACACTTCATCCGGAATGTGTATCTTAGTATACACATCTTATTATGTGTATTGCAGTTTCTGATTTTTCAGATTTTCACCCCAAAGTACGAGCAATTTATACTCTCATCATGGAATATAGAAAGTGCTGCTTCTCCCACACTATTGAATACTATGAATTTTTAAATTTTTGCCTGTTTGCTAAGTGAAAATGTTTAGTTTTATAGTTTTCTAACTTGCAAAGTTGGGTTTCTCTTGTGGTTATTATGTGTATGTACTGGGGGAGGGAAAAGATGGATAAAGAGAGAGACACAGAACGACTCATTGATTGTTTTAGGAGAGACTGGTTTACCTGCTCTTAGTCTAGACCGACTTTATTATTAGAGATCAACAACTTTTGTTTTTTAAAGAAAGCTTATAAGACAATTTTTCTAGAACCACTATTTCTCCCCACCTTTCTCTTAGAAATTCTCTGTAAATTCTCTTTAATGTGCTTATGCACTTTCTTAGGAAAAATAAAAATAATTCTGTTAGTCAGGGACTGGGCTAAGTCCTTTCTGGACATTACCTCATTCGATATTTAAAAGAAGTCTTGGAGGATGGGGGTGGCATTTCCAATCAATAGAACCAGCTCTACGGTCACTTTTAGGGTATTGGTATGTGCCCTGGCTGAACTCTGTGTGCCACCCTCCAGGATCCCCGCCCTGGGATTTGCATTTGACCTGAGGTGTCCCGGTAATGGGACGATGGTGCTGGGACAGTTGGTGTGTGGTGCCCACCATGGATTGCTCAGGAAGGCTCAGAAGGGCCTCTCTTAGCATGGTGAAGGCGCAGTGGTGAGAGGACCTGTAGGTGCAGCAGGCTCGTCGCCCCCAGAGCAGGGCTGGGCCAGGCTCCCTGTTAATTGCATCATATGTTGAACATATGATGTCAGAAGCATCCAGTGCCGGCGTTACAAGGATGCTCATGTACTCTGGTTTTTATTTAACAAGTTCGTGTTTGTTCACTGTTGCAGACCCACCAAGAAGTGGGACAGCGCAGCCATTCAGTACTTTCAGAACATTCTGAAAGGTAAGGCGGGGCCACTGGGCCAGCTTGGAAGGGACCTCTGAGGCTGACTGCTCAGTGGAGGAGGGGTCTCAGTGTGTCTGCTTGGCAGTTTGACCTCCTGTGGGTTCAGAAGTCCCTGGACCTCTACTGCAGGTGTCAGAATGACCACCCCTGGGGTTTGGGCTTGCATGTGCACGTTGGTAATTGACAGAAGAAATTAGAAAGGGGATGCTTGGGTGAGGGAACCCGGCGCATTGACGACGGTGTCTCTTAGTTTGCCCAGAAGCTGCAGCACTGCAAAATAAGCTGCGTTTCACTGCACCAACTGCTGAGAAAAAGGGTAACTTCTGTTAGTGAGCAAAGGATAGTATGTGGGTATTTATTGTGTAGCAATCGTTATTGCTAATTTAAGGAGTGTGAAATGTACCTAATTAGTGTGCTTTTGCTTTAGAAGTTGACTATAAAATTGTCTCATTTGTGACATCTATCCAACCCCCTGCAGTCAAGAACCAAATAGTTGTGCCTACCTCTTAGGGCTATTGAAGGAATCATGGGTGTGAGGTACCTGGGATGTGACTGGTGCCTGCTGGGGTCCTGACCCCTGTCCTCCACTGCCCCATGGGCTGTGTAGAGGAAAATCCAGCAGCTTTGTACCTCGGAGAAATGGGAGGTGCGGGGACATTACTGGTTTTGGAGTGTGGGTCTTTGTGTGTCTGTTGGGGGTCATTGGGAGAGACAGGTGTGAAGGACACCGTGCCTAGGTTGGAATGCCGCCTGCTGCATCTGTGTGCGAGCATCTCTGAGCCTGGTTTTCTCACCTGAAAAATGGTAATCTGGTACTTCCCTCAGAAACTGTGGTAAGAGTGAAATGAAAAAAGTTTATAAAGGACTTAACTTAGTGCCTGAGAGGAACTCCAAACAGACCTGCGGTTCAGTTAATAAGCCTGATGGAGAAGCTAAGAGCTCTGATCCATGGAACACGTGGGGAGGTAGAACGGACTTAGATGAAAGACTGAAAATGTGGGCTTGGAAGTCACTGCAAGAGAAGAGAAGGCCAAGAACTGTGCTCATAGGGTGGCAGGAGGAGGATGCCGTGGACAGGGACAGAGTACGTGACTGTCCTTGTGCCTGGAGAGCCGGCACCTGACTCAGCACCCCCAGCCCCTTTGTGCTCTGAGGCGCCCCCTGCAGGAGGAAGCCGTTGGACACCATGGTTCTGGGTCATTGTAGGTGGTTACCAGAGATTCATAGGTTGTGAATAGAATTGCTTCAGTGTATTTTTCATATCAGCTAACTTACTTTTTTATTTATGCTCTTTAGCAACTACCCATGTGGAAGCCAAATTATGTTCTGTGGAAGAAGATACTTTTGAGGTTTACCTTTATGTAACTATAAAAAATGAAAAAGTAAGTAAAAGAATTATTTTTAAAATATTTTATCATTTTAAACTTTTATTTTATGAAAATAACAAACACCAAGGGAAAGATGTCATTCATATAGCATAGATGTTTTCTTAACATTTAAGATCTGGCTTAGATAAGAAATTAGGACTTTTTTTGAAGGAAGGGTTCAGGCAGTAATGAAGGTGAGCAGAGACAGGCAGGCAGGAAGAGAGAGGACGAAGAAGCATTTTATATTTTTTTATTTTTATTTAGTTGTTCACACTGGTTGCTTCCCGCCGGGCCCGAGCCTCAAACCCAGGGATGTGTGGGCTGCTTCCGTCAGAGGAGAGCGACCCAAGTGCCACTCCAGCAGGGTTCACTCCTTTTCACATTATTAAGTCACAGAAGTACTTTGAGACTATGCGGATGCTCATCAGTGATTTCTTGCCCACAGAATGTGTTTACTGTAGTGTTTGCCCATGTCCATTATGCCGTCTCCATTTTTAATTGAAATCCTACTATAAGAAAGAGCTCTACTAGTTTATTCCATAGTTTATTTTAGTATAGAATCTTAGTATTTGACCCTGGCACATACTGGCACATATAATCCATTACTGTCATCATTTTCATGCTCACATTGTCTCAAATTTGTCCATTTGGAGCTTCAGCAGGACTCCTGTCGCATCAGTGGGCCCTGTTATTGTTGAAGACTCCCTGCTTTCTAGTACGCGCTGCTCCCAGCTAATTCTGCCATTTCCAGCTCCAGCCCCAGAATCACCCGCTTCTCTAAGAAGCTTCAATTCCTCTTATTTGAGAATGGTATTGACACCAAGTGTGGTCATTGCTGCTGGGATGTCAGGCCTTTGTAGGCCCCCTCAGCTGCCAGTTCAGAGGTATGTGCATGTGCACACAGGCCCGCCTTTATTCCTCGTTCTGTGCACACATGCAGAGCTCCAGCTCTCCCGTCCCAGCCCTGCAGCAAAGCTCGGTGTTGCCCTCACCTTCCTTGTCCCGCTGCCTGTCTTGATGATCACATGGAGTCATTTCAGAATTGCTAGCCCATATTTTGGTGAAAGCAAATTTGTCTTTAATCTTATATCATGCAGCTAAAGCAGTTTTCCAGAGTTACTTAGATTGTTGTTCTTTTCCCCACCCTCTTCAGGGTGAACATGTTATTCATTTGAATAAGGTTCTTCTGTTACTGCTTGCATTGTATTATGGTTTCCTCCACATCCTTGGTGATTTTACCTGTGACTTTTCAGCGTCTGTTCTACTACTTGGTAAAAAATACCAAAATATCAGACCTAGTCTTGTAAAACATCTTTCAAACAAATTTATCTTTTGACTGCTGCTGCTTTTCAAGATATTGGTTGCATGTGGGTGATAACTTGCTCTGACTTAAAGGTAGTAGAAGGTGTAGAAGGCATGCTTAGTCGAGAGAGGGCTTACGTTGGATACCTGATGACATAACTGCTGAAAAGGAAAATAGGCCGACAGTCTTCTTCCAGATTCCAGAGGAAGCACACGTGTCCTGGGTCCTCTCTTTCTCTCTTGGGTCATTTTGTTTCCTTATTGACTTTGGCGAGGTCTTTATATTCTAGTAACGTTTGTCAGATCATAATTTTTAATTAGTTTCTCACTATCTGTGGATTGCCTTCCATTCCATAAGAGTCTTTTGTTAAAAAAAAAAAAAAAAGAAAAGAAAAGGTGCAGGCAGGCAGGAAGAGAGAAGAGGAAGAAACCGTTTATTTTTTTATTTAGTTGAGCCCAGGGGCTATGCGGCCTGTGCTCCGTCAGAGGTGATTGACCTAACTACTACTACATCAGAGCCTGCCCATAGCAGTGTCTTTTGAAGAGAACAAATTAAAAATAATTTTTTTTAAAGATCTTTTTACTTGTCGACCTCACTCCCCCACCCCACCCCCAAGCCCCACCCCTGGGAAGCTAAGGCAAGTGCAGGTCCTTGGGCTGAATGTAGATTGTCCCCCAGGTATGGGCTTAACCCCTGAGCCTCCGGGGCATGCCAGGTTTAAAATTTTTATAGTCCTAATTTATCAGGTTTTCCTTTGATGATTTTTGCTTTGTCTTTGCCTTGCTTCCATCTTTGCCTGCAGAGTCCTGTTAGCTTTCCAATGTCAGGAAGATGTTCCTGTCCCCCGCTCTGTGACTCAGGAAGCTAAGGCGCAGACTAGGAGGATCTGCCTCTGTTCCTCCTCCTTCCCTCTATGAAGGAAGGCACCTTTGTCATAGGTTAACTGCCCATGTAGATGTGGCTTCATTTCTGGGCTCTCAAAATGATTCCACTGATCAGTGTGTCTGTTTTTGTTCCTACCAAACTGTTTTGGTGATGATAATAGTGTGAAGTCAGGGAGTGTGATTCCCCCAACTGTTCTTTTTTTCTCTTAAGATAGCTTTGGCTATGCAAAGTCTTTTGTGATTCCATGCAGATTTCAGTATTTGCTCCACTTCCTTAAAGAATATTCTTGAGATTTTGGCAGGAATTGCATTAAATCTATGTATTGCTTTGGGTAGGATGATCAGTATTACTATGATAATTCTTCTAGTCCATGAACATCAAATGTTTTTCCATCTCTTTATGTCTTCTGTTTTTTTGCTTTGGTCCTGTGGTTTTCATTATAGAGGTCTTTCACCTCCTTTGTTAAGTTTATTCCCAGGTATTTGCTCTTCCTTGGTGCTATTATGAAGGGAATTTCTTTTTTCTCTACTCCATTGTATATGTATAGGAATGCTATTGATTTTTTGTGTTGATTTTATATACTGCCACTTTGCTGTGTTCATTTATTGCTTCGAGCAGTTTTTTCTTGGAGTCTGTAGGGTTTTCTCTTCATAGCAGCATAATTCACAATAGCCAAGACATGGAAACAACCTAAATTCCTCAGAACAGATGACTGGATAAAGAAGCTGTTTTGTTTGCTCGATGGAATTCTATGCAGCTTCTAAAAAAATGAAATTGTGCCCTTTGCAACTATGTGGATGGAATTGGAAGGGATCATGTTAAGTCAAATAAGTCAGACAGAAAAAGAGAACTGCAGGATGGTTACACTTGTAGGTAGAATATAATGAACTGAAACAAACAGATAAACCCCAGCAAAAATTCTCAGGACACAAGATGATGACTGTTAGGAGGGTGTGAGGGAAGGAGAAAGGGGAAAAGGTGGTGGAGGGTGTGGTGTGAAATACAGATTGAGATACAGTGTCAATGTGTTGTGAACAAAAGAGTAAATATTAGTAATTTTTAAGTATTTATTTAGTTGTTCATTTCAGTTGTCCCTTGACCTTTATGTGGCCCTCACTTTAACTGCTAAAGTTAAAGAGGTGCCCCCAAGATGGGATTTTGGAATTTCATTCCGTCTCACTTCTTACTGGGAAGGTCACTGAGAAGTGCGCAGTTCACTGTTAACAGTGCAGGTCAAGGGGTGGGTTCTGCCAGTTACGGTCTGCGCGGTAATTCTTGCTGAAGACTGATATTTTGGCTTAAGTTTGGAATATTACCTGTACACTCACTTGACTTTCACTATTCATGAAATGTTTAAAACTGTGCAGGTTTGTGTTAACGATGATCTGGTTGCAAAGAACTTCGCGTGTTACGCATCACCCAGGAAGACTAAAAACCTTGATTCTTTAGAGAAACCGATATTAAATATAAAGTCAGCATCCTTTTCCAGTAAACTCAATCCAGCGCTTAGCCTTTGGCCGATGTTTTTACAAGGAAAAGATTCTCCAGGAATGGAAAGTAAGTGGATTCTCACCAGTATGTTCCCTTTAAACTGTCTGTGTAGGCGTCTTAGTGGACAGATTCATTGCTGCGTGAACGTTTCCCCAGATGTATGCAGATTTGTAGGCAGACTCTAAATTTACTGTTTTAATTTTTGTCCTAGGGAGCTTGTGACAGGCTTTCAGATCCTAAAATGGCCCCAGTTGGTTTTTGTGGGACTAGGTAAAAAATGCTTTCAGTTTGTTAACATAGGGTTCTATTTTTAGAAACCCTTACGTTTATAATCTAAAAATATTTTCAAGACAAGGTTTTGTATGTATAGACTTCTAGAGTGTGAGACGAGCCAGCCGTGAGCAGTGCAAACAAGGTTTCTCTCTGCATTGAGGCTTCACGTTGCCTCCCACCAGGGACCGCGGCCTTCCAGCAGCCTTAGAGCACGAGCAGGAGCACAGGGAGTGGACTGCGAGCCACACGTGTGTGGGGGTTTTATGTTGTGCTTCGATCTTGAAATGTTTTCTTTTTGTCAGATTCACATGGTTTAACTTTTCTGGCGCAGTCTCTTCAGCACCCCTGGCCCAAGAGTGCTCATGGTGACCCAGAGCCAGCTGCTACGACCCTGGGTAATTTCTGTTCACTTTATTCTGTGGGTAGCGAAAGAGAAAACTCTTTACTTAAAGGTCATGAGGGTGTTGAGAAGGGCGATGGTGAATCTCTTCCTCCTCCCCTTAATTTAATGGAACAAAGCTATGATAGAGATCTTGGCAGAGATCCTGCCTCGTGGTCCATACTCAGATTTCCCTTGAATGTGAAGAACCTAACAGGCCCTTGTTCTTGTGTTGGACTCATGTGTGCAGACTGGTGGTTTCTGGTCCTCAGGGCATACACACAGATGGAGTCATTCTTATTGCAAGCAGTGCAGTGCATAGAAATGAGGAAGAGGCATTTCTGAAGAGACAAACGCCCAGTCCAATTCCACACCCTCCGATACCGAATGTTGGACAGGGCTGGCATTTGCCAGGCTCTTTGATGTTGCCACCCCCGTGGTGGCAGTTCCTTACCATTCTGTCTTGCTTTAGGCGTTCGTGCACCCATAGGTGTGATGTTCTAGACACAGCCATAGTGAAGCCTGGCTGAGTTAAAGCTTTAAAATGTTTCCAAGCCTTAAAATTATTTTTAATAACTTGATACTGTTTGGCATACTGTTCAGAAACATAGAGGTAATCAAAGAATAAAACTTACCTTTAACATCTGCTTATTAAATTTTAGAGTCAGTCTGTAAGTTTTCCAGACTCGAGGAGTCACATAAAATTTTAATGGGCGGACATGGGTTTTACTGCATGTACCTCTTCACAGTGTTTTCCATGAAATGTAACAACTTCTTTCTGCATCACCGCATCCAGTGCAGGTTGGGGGGCATGTCCCTTGCCTGACAGTGGTCCCGCTCCCCTCTCCATGGCGCGGACAAGTGTCATTCCCTCCCCTCCTGGTTGGTTAGGTGGGGAGCTCTGTACAGGTTCTGCACAGCACACTCCTGTAGAGGCACAGAATTGAGTGTCTGCTGAAGGGAGCCTGTCACTGGTGGGGCCACATTACTTGCATTTGTATTTCTATTTTGTGGGCACGTGGGAAAACGCTGGGCATTTAAATCACTGGGTTCAATCACTGCACAACTTTTCATTGTATTGAGTTAGGTCCTCATTATTGTAAGTAGCCCCGGATTGCTGGACAATCATTGTTTGTTACTTTGCTTTCTTATAGTCAGTGTTGGAATGAACTATGTGTATCTTTGAAATGGAAAAGGTTAGTGATAAACAAGCAAAACTAAATGTGAGGTATGACTGGATTGCCATATGAAGAACAAAGGTATTCACTGTTACTAATCCAAGTAAATATTTTCTTTTCCTTGTAATCATTTTGCTAAGCTATTTCATCTATATTTTAAGTGATTTTTAATCCTTCTCTTTGAATTTGCCATATTATTTATTTTTAAGAGGAAGGAAGACAGGCAGAAAGAAAGGAAGATAGATGAGAAAGCAGCATTTTTTAAAACATTCTTTTTATTAAGAAAAGGTACAAGCAGGAATGAGTCAAGTAGGCAGGAAGAGAGAAGCATTTGACTTTATTTTTATTTAGTTGTTAATCTTGGTTGTTACTTGTGAACCCATGTCCTTGGAGTGTAAGTCAGTTGCATCTGGTAGACATACATGCACCCCAAGAAGCAGTTCTTTGGATGTTCAACCCTTGTCAGAAATATGAAACACATATATCTTTTCTTTGGCAGGTTGTCTTTTTGTTTGGGTGATGTTTTCTTTACTGTGCAGAAGCATTTTAGTTTGATGTACTCCAGTGGTTTATTATTATTTTTGTTTCCTTTGATGTTGTAGTTGAGTCACCAAACTAGTGTCATAGAATGTCTTTCCTATGTTGTCTTCCAAGAATGTTATGGTTTCCAGTCTTATGGCCATATCTCTAATCGATTTTGACTTAATTTTTGTGAATGGTGTTAGAGTGATCTAACATGTTCTTTTGCATGTGGCTGTCCAGTTTTCCCAACACCATTTATTGAAGATAATTTCCTTTTTCCAAGGAGCTTTTGGATCCTTTATTATAGACTGTATGTGTGTGAGTCAGTTTTTGGTGAGGCAGTTCTAGTCCACTCATCTGTGCCTCTGTAATTATTCCAGTACCATACTGATTTGCTCACTATCACTTTGTACTACATAGCTCAATGTTTGGAACTCTTTGAGCCTTCTGAGTCTGGAGACTTTCTTCATTCCTCAGGTTACGGAAATTATGAATTATTATTTAAATATAGTTCCTCTTCTCCTTTTGGGACCACTATAATGCAGATGCCATTCTTTTTTATGTTATCCCATAGGTCTCAAATGCTGTCTTCATTTCTTTCCAGTCTTTTCTTTCTTTTTCCTGGTTTGCTTGAATGCATTCCTCGGCCCTGTCTTCTAGCTCACTGGTTCCATTGGAGACTTCATCCACCTTATTCTTGAGTCCCTCTTTGGAGTTCATTAGTTCATTAGTTCTTCATGTCTTTGATATCTTGCATCATTTCTTCTCTCTTTTTTCGTTGTTCTCTTTTTCTTCTGTTGTTTAGCACTGTTGGCCTAAATTCATCATCAGGTAGTTTGCATGTGTCTGTTCTATTCAGATTTTCCCCTGGGTTTTTAAATGGATCCTTTATTAAGCTTATATTTTCCTGTGTCTTTGCTGTAGTTTGCATTCTGTCTATGTTTCTGTGGGATAGATTTTCCTGCAATGATGGCCTTGTGTAGGGTATTGACTTACACTGGAAAAATCTGTATCTTGATTTGAACACAGGACATTCTTGAGTTTTGTTGCGTCAACCGTAGGTGGGTTTGTTGAAGGTCTTAATTTGACGCTTTGCTAGGGCCTGTGAGTTCAGCCTATATTGGGTTGGAGTTTGTGTGGGGAGAGTCTTCCTGCAGTGTCCCAGGTCCAAACGGTAACAACCCCCTTGTTGGCCCACAATCAGCAGTCAAGCTGCATCTACCCACAGGGTGGCGCTTGTGGGTGGTGTTAAAAGTTCTTTTCCCAGAGACCTCGTCTTCCGTCTTCCTTTAAGCCTAGGCCTGGGTACTGTGGCTTCAGGGCAATATGGTGGTGCAGCGGGTCAGAGTGGGGAATCCCCCTTGCTGCCGTCCAGTTATGGCAGCACCCAGTGTAATTTCCTCATTGGGGCTCCCATTCAACTTCAGGGGCTCTGGTCCTCCTTCCGCCCTGTGCCAGGACCCTTTCCCCAGCTCCCTGTCCCGGTCGTGGAGGACTGCTGCTTTATGGGGTCATTCTCTTGGAGGCCAGGTTCTTCCCGCAGTTCCACCCACTCCTCGGTGGCCTGAATCTGAATCTGCGTCGTGACTCTGAACTCTGATGTTTCGCCCACTTTTTGTGGTTGCGTTTGCTGCCGCGGACCCAGTAGCCTCTGAGTCCACTTTCCCTCGGCGTTTCCGCGGCTCCTGGTTGCTGTGGAGGGCGCCGCTGCCGGCTCCTGCCTGCGGCTTACCTGAACCGCCGGCTCGGGCTGCTAACCCCGGTCCCTGGACTGGACGCCCCGCTCCTTTCCCAGCAACCAGCTTAGCTTCACACCTCAGGGTGTGCTGGGAAGTTACCTGACTTTTGTTAAGTCAGTGTAGTATTTTGTTAATGCTTGGTAAATGATCAAATAGTTTGGAAGTCTATAATGAAAAGTCATTTTCTTTTGTTCAACCTCCTCTGACTTGGTTATTTCTTAAGGATAAAACATTTCTCTTTTTTTTTTTTTTTTCTTTTGGCTATTTTTTGGCTCCACATTTTAAAATAATTAAGTTTATTTTCGTTCCTAAGCATATCAATTCTTTATGTTGTCTTGACCTCGCTGACAGCTCTCATACCTAATCCACATAATCCATTATCCGGCACTGTTCTAGGGATTCATCAGGGGAGGAAACTAAGTGCTTTTGTGGCATTTATCTCCATTTTCTCAATACAATTTTTGTTTTACAATAATCATCAATAGCAGAAAAGTTGGAGAGCATTACGAGGAAATTTTTACCTAAACCATTTGGAAATAAAGAGACCATCGACCCATTGAACCTAAAATGCTTCCTTTGGAGAATTAGTTTGCTGGCTCTCCGTAGACGAAGAGCAAGTGGACAGTGGAGGGGAGCTGTCCATCTCTGTGCCGCTGTGGCCTGGTCTTGTGGCCTGTCTCTGTCCTTGCTCAGGGAAGCTGCCTGGCTCCATCAGTCCCTCCTCCTGTCCCCCTGCACCCTGCAAGCGCTCTCCTGGACAAGGCGAATGCATCTCATTTACCCCCATCTGGTAGGAACCACTGCCCTACACTGTTTGCTATTCAGTATCTGAAAAACACTCTTGTGTATTTTGTCTGGTTTTCTACTTGCTTTCATTTGGAAAAGCAGACTCAGTCTCTGGGATTTCATCTTGGCTGGCAGTAGAAGTATCTGTGGCAGCTGTACATCTTAAAATTCCTTTTTCCCCTTTCTCTGTCAAATAGATATCCTTGCAGGTAAACATAGTTTGTCATCTCCCGATTGTGACAACTCCTCAGCACAGGAAGGGGCGGGCCAGCAGTGTCCAGACTACTCACAGCCGTCCCTTCCCGGCCTCTTCCCAGCCCTGGCTCCTTGGTGCTTCTCTTTTATTTCTCTTGGACTTTGAGCTTTTTCTCTACTTAAAATTTTCTAACAAAGGTTCAGGGTAATCAGGATCTATCCTTCTGGTCTCAAGAACCTAAACTTTTCTTCCTTTTTTTTGTTTTTGAAGGAAGGTGCAGGCAGGAATGAAGGTGAGTAGGCAGGCAGGAAGAGAGAGGAGGAAGAAGCATTTTTATTTTTGTTTAGTTGTTCACACTGGTTGTTCTCCCCGGGTCCAGGACTCAGACTCCGGGGAGACTGTGACTTGCATCCTTGCAGGATGTGTGACCTAACTGCTGCTCCACCAGGGGGCACCATCTTTTCTGTTCTAAAGCTCCCCTCCTTTTCTCTTCTCACAATTGTCTAGAATTTTAGTTTTAACTTGTTATTGTTGTACTATATATATATATATATATATATATAGCATTTTTATTGCAGTAACTTTTAATTTACACATTAAAATAAATACCTGTGGTTTCCCCATTCCCAAGATGTACATATATATTTTGAATTCAGCTTTTTCTTAAGCTTCTTGGAGCTGAATTGCTTGGGTTTGAGGTCCAGGTCTTCTCTTTATTAGCTAACTGAACACAGTTATTCAGCCTTCTTGTGCCTCATTTTCATCTGAAAAGGGGGGAAGATAATTGGACCACATAGAAACCATGTAAGATTCAGTGGACTAATGCCATAATACCTGTCAAACAGGATTCAAGTTACTTAATTCTTATAAAGCATTTAGAGTAAGCACTTAGTAAATGTTAATTATTAGTATAACTAGAATTATTGTTGGACCACTGACTATGTGTTTTAGTAGTTCTTTCAGTAGGGGGCTATTGCATGTGTTAAAGTATGGAAACATTTAATCTGGGTATAACAGTATTCTAGGTCTTAGTTATTTTCCTTCAGCACTGAAGATAGTACTTAATTTTCTTCTAATTTGTCAATCCAGTGGTTACTCTCTTGCAGTTGGTATGTAAACTTTAAAAAAAGATGCAGGCAGGAATGAAGGTGAGTAGTCAGGCAGGAAGAGAACAAAGGAAAAACACCTTTATTTTGTTTAGTTGTTCATCTAGGCTGCTGCCCCCTGTCCCAGGTCACAAGCTCAAGCCTCTGGGATGTGTGTGGACTGCACCTGCAGACTCAGCCACTGAGCACCAGGGCATGCCAGGGTTTTCTTTATTGCTGTTATTTTGCAATTTCTTCATCATGTGTTTAAGAGTAGGTGGTTCCGATTTTACTCTCTTGACATTTGCAATTTTTCAGTCACAGAATTCATGTCTAACTAGAGTTCCTTGAAACTGCTGTTGCAGTGTTTCCTGGTGCCCCCTGGTGGAGCAGTGGTTAGGCCAGGCACCTCCGCAGGAGCAGGCCACACACCCCGGGGTCAAGTCTTGGGTCCAGGGAGGGAAACAGCCAGTGTGAACAACTGAATGAAAGTGCTTCTTCTCCCTCTCTCTTCCTGCCTGTTTGCCTATTTGCTTTCCTTCGTGCCTACCCCTTTCCTTTAAAAAAAAAAAAAAGAAGTTTTAAAGATTTGTCTTGCTCCTCTCTTTCTGAATCTGTTATGGTGTTTTATCTGTCATCTATTTTTCTTAAATTCGCTTTTGCATTTTATTTTTATTTCTCAGTTTATTTCTGATTTTCTTAAGTCTTTAAATTATCATTTTATCCTTGCTTCTAACACAGTATTTACTCTTATCTTTTGAGTTTTCAAATTGATGACTATTTCTTGCACTTAGAAGATCTAATTTTTTTTTTTTTGTTTTGTCTGTCTTCATATCCACTGTTTTATTCCATGAATATACAATATAATACAATACAATCTCTTTCATCTCTTGGAGATTTTAAATAGATTTATTTTAGAATTCTTTTTCTGGCTCCTGTTTTTCCTCTCTATACTTGGGTGTGAATCTCCAAATCTTTACCTTCTCACAAATTTTATGGGTTTTTGTTTTTTTAACCATTTAATGATGATACTTTAAAGCCACTTTGTGGACTTTGTGATTTTTGTTTGAAAACTCATGTTGTATGGATATTTTCTCTGGGTGAATTATTTTTTCAAAGGAAAGGTGCAGGCAGGAGTGAAGGTGAGTAGGCATGCAGTAGCAAGAGAGAGAGGAAGAAGCATTTTATTTTATCTTTATTTAGTTGTTTGTGCTGGTTGTTTCCTACTGGACTCAGGATTCGAACCCAGGAGTATGTGACCTGCGCTCCTTTGGAGGCGATTGCTCTAACTGCTGCTCCACCAGGAAATGCTGAACTCTTGTTTTTAAAAAGGATAGGTGTAGGCAGGAATGAAGGTGAGCAGGCAGGTGGGGAGGAAGAAGCACTTTATTTTATTTTTATTTAGTTGCTCACACTGGTTGTCCTGATGTACACCCAAGACTCAAACCCAGGAGTATGTGGCCTGCACTCCTTTGGAGGCAGTAGACTCAGCCGCTACTCCAACAGGGCAGGCTTCTCACCTTCACTCCTGGCTCTTGTATTTTTGGCTTTCAGGTCACACTCTGAAGAGAGAATGTACCCAGAGATCACAAGGCATAGCGCAGGCTTAGACTCCAAATTACTTTAAAGAAATTAGATTTCTGATATCATCTCACATTTCCAGTTTTAGAGTCCCCCCACCACCACCATGATTTATATTATTTAATAGGTGAAAGTGATACCTGGCCTTTTAAATTTGCATTTCTCCTAGTGATAAAGTGAACACTTTACAGAATTTCCTCTGGAGTTCTCTGTGTTATAAATAGTCCCAACCTAAAATGATTCTGCTTCCCAGTGATAATGGGTATGAAGCATACTTAGGATTTTGATGTTTTCTAGTTCTGGTGGTTCGTGGTCCACTCTGGTGATGCTGGGGGAGGCAGCGAGCTGCAGCTTCGGCCACTCAGTCACAGGCTGCGCACTGGTAGTAAATTGCAGGACCTAGTCAGCAGTTTTTTATAAATTGGGTTTTGTGCGCAACTGCAGGCTAGTGTAATTGTTCTTAGCATGTTTAAGGTAGGCTAGGCTATCGTGTTTGGTAGTTTAAGTGCATCCTCAACTTAAAAAATTTTTAACGTTTATCTTTCTTTGAAAACATACCAAACGTAATTACCAAGTGTGATGATCCATATCACTCACCAAACAACTTTTGTCACTTTTCAAAAATCAGATTTAGGCCTAGAGGATAAAGATATTTGAATGAGTCTGCTTTAGAATTTTGCTACCTCCTGGATATTCAAATTCAGCCTGTTTTCTAAATGTGCTGCTAAGAATTAGGGTGCATACCGTGATCCTGATGCTGAAACTGAGTTTAATTGGTATTCTGATTGTCATCTCTGTGCAATAAATTTACATACACTAAATGGTATAAAGCAGCCATTTTTATCATGGGTTTTTATCCAGGATTCAGTGGTCAGGAATTCAGAACACGTACCTTAGGTAGGGTGTCTCTTCTGTTCTACAGTGTCTGGGTCCTCAACTGGGAAGACTTGAAGACGGGTGGCAATTAGACTGTAGGGGTCGTTAAAGACTTACTCACCCATGTATCTGGCATTTGATGCTGGCTTTTGGGTGAGGCCTCAGCTAAGGCTGTTGCCCAAAATACCTTTCGAGTGGCCTTCCTGTGTGGTTACTCTTGCTTCCTCACAACATGGTGACTGGGTTTCAAAAGTAAGCATCCAAGAAAGCAAGTCTATATACGTGGCATTTTTGTGATCTAGCTTTAGACATCACATAGCACATTCATGCTTATAAGCCCAGGCAGGTCACGGGAAAGGAATAGAGAGCCCGTCTCTCGATGAAAGAAGCGTGAGAATCACGTTAGAAGAGCTTGAGTGCTGGGGGATACGTTGTGGCCCTTTCTGGAAAACTGTCTGTTAAGTTGGGAAAATAAATGATTTTTAATGCTCAGTAAACCAGGGAGTAAAATTTTGTTTCTAGCAGAACTGTGACAGGCCTCGTCTTCACTGCAGGGGGCTTACTGTGATGGAGCGTGACTGGTCTCCGTGTAGCCACGTTCACTTCCGGACGCCAGTGTGTTCTTTTCAATAAGAATTGAAACAACATTTTAAAATAAGGTTTAGTAGAAAAACCTGTTCCATGAGATCATATATTAAAATTTTATGATAGTACTTACTTGTATCATATTCTTTGTTTTCTTTTCTTTTTATTAACAGCATTAAGAATTTCTTTATCATGGTTTCTATTTTGCAGATAAAACTGTAAAATGTAATGTGGATTCATTGAGAGATTCACCTAAAAATAAATCTGAAAAGATTAAGCAGTGCATCTCTTTAAAAGATGAAAATAAGGTTGTATTTTCAAATGCTCGTTAAACTGTAAAGCTTATCTAATACTAACTTGAGAATATGCTCCCTTTAAATCTGCTAGAACCCTAAAATGTATTTTCTGTCATCTTTTGCCTGTGATAGTTTCGTTCATTAAAAAAATACAGTCTGCATATTTTTATAAGAACAAGATAACTTCTGTTCCCTGTGTGTTAAGTGCTTGTTCTTGGTAGTGACCACTCCCTAAGCTGGGTATGTGTTCTCGTTTTGACAAGGGCGTGAAAATCTGGGATTATGTGACCTCTAACAGTCCCTTTGACAAGACAGTTGAATAATCACAAGATGGTCTAGTGCTGCCCTGCTGGGTGCCAGCTGCCTGCCATGTGGGCACTCCCCCTCATGGCGGTGAGGACGGCCTCACCACTCTTTCCAGTTCTTTGTCCTCCCGTGTCTGTGCCACCTGGGAGTTGTCTTGGGGAGATGGTTGTTTGCAAGAATGTCTCACGTGGAATTTTGATTTCTTAATAAAATATATGTATCTTGATAGCAAACATTCTTTCTTAAAAACCTTTGTTGCAGTGTGCTGACTCTTCAGTGTGCTGGCCAGCAAAAAGAGGCATAACCATATATGCTGACCCCGATGTACCCGCAGCGAGGTAAGATTTGAACATTCATGCACTGACTAGAGATGGACGCGTGGCATCACCTGGTGCAGCGTTCTCTGAGCTTGATGATAGAGTGTTCAGCTTCAGTAAAAGTGTGGCTATACATTTTGATGAAACGTATATTAATTTAAAATGTAGATGTTATGGCACCTGGTTGGCATAATGAACCGAAAATGGGCCCTGGCTTTAGGTTTTCCTTTCTACCCTATTGGGCAGTTGTTTCTGTCAGGCAGGGCCAGCGAAGTCGTGGTGATGGAAAGGGCTGTAGGGAAGCGTGGGTCATTGTCTCCACGAGTTGTTGGAAAGTAAGTGTGGTTTGTCATCTTCCTGAGATGAATACGGAAGGTTTGTCTGTAATCCTGTCCTCGTCAGTGGCGTTGATGACATCATAGAAAGGATGCACTATGCCACCTCATGTTAGTGTGAGGTCTTGAAGCAGATAGCACGTTTATGTTTCTCGCCTCCTGCACTGATGCAATTGATGTCATACGTTTTATTGTTATAAACGCTAAAGTCCGTTATCACTTGTATTTAACAATTATATTTTAGAGAGAGATGTAAATAGATAATAAAATATCCTAATATGTGTACTTTGTAGTTGCATAATGATTTTCAATTTTTGTGTAGGTTCAGATTTTCATCTAGTATCGTATGCCATCTACCCAGAGAACTTCCTTTATTATTTTATTATTTAATGATTTGTATTGTGGGTCTGCTAATCATTCAGCTCTGTATGTCTGAAATATTATTTTCGCTTTATTTTTATGTGTTTTTGAAAGGTGCAGGCAGGAATGAAGGCAGGTAGGCAAGCAGGCAGGAACAGAGAGGAAGAGGAGGAAGCATTTTGTATATTTTACTTAGTTGTTCATCTTCATTGTTCCCCTTGGCCCTGTGACACCAGCCCATGTCCTTGGGGTGTGTGATGGATTACACTTGGGCGGGAGGTGCAGCCTACCCCACTACTCCACCAAAGTGTGCCCATATTTTGGCTTTATTTTTGAAGAAAAAGATATTTTTGCTAGGTATAGGGTTATGGGTTGGCAGCTTTTTTTCTCTGTATTTTGGAGCTTTTACTCCACTATTTTCCCACTATTGTTCCCAGTGCAAAATCTGCTGTCACCATTTACTTTGTTCATACATGTCTTTTTCCTCTGCATTTAAGATTTTTTATTTATTCCTGTGTGAAGCAGTTATGTGTTTTGGTGTCATTTCTTTCATGTTTCTTATGCCTGGAGTTGATTGTGTTCCTTTGTTTATCTCTTGTTTTTCATCAGATCGAGACTCACTCAGCTGTTATTCTGCAATGCTTTTTCTGCACCAGTCTGCTGGGATAAATTTCAAACCTTTTGATATTGTCTAAGAGATCCCTAAGCCTCTGTTCAGTTTTTCGGCCGTTTTTCTTGCTGTTCTTCAGGTTAAAACTTCTACTGATCTATAAGTGAATGGAGTCTTCTGTAATCTCCATTCTGCTATGAACCTGTCAGGTGAATTTTTTTTTAACTTCAATGCATTATATTTTTCAATTCAAAATTTTTCATTTGATATTTGTTGAAGTTTATATTTCCTTACTGAGAACTTTTACTGTTCCATTTATGAGTGCTTACCTGCATTCTCCTATGGTGCACAGTTCTGAATGCTTTAAAGAGCTTGGTTGTCTGCCCCTGCCACCCTTCCTCTGGGGGCAGCATCTATTGATTATCTTTTCCCTTGTCATCTAATTTTCTTGGTTCTTTATATGCTAATTTTGGATTGTATTTTGGATATTATGTTGATGTGAGACTCTTGTTTCTGTTAAAACATGGATGTTCATTGTTTATTTTAGCAGAAGGTCCACAGTTCGATCAGGTCGAGGCCTCAAGTTCAACACGTCTTACTCTCTGTGGGTGGTGATTGTGAAGCTAGCTCAGTTTCCAGGTCCTTCCAGGCTTCCGGGTCTCTTCTGCGTGTAGTCTGCTTGCACCGAGTCAGACTCGTGCACTCAGGCTTGCTCTTCCCTGAGCTGTACTCACGTTTTTCATCTGCTCCTTCTGTTCCTCTGACAGATGGGTTGCTCCCTGCATGTTGGCTGCTCATGGAGCATAGTGGCTTTAGAAGTGAGAGAAAACCAGGTGGGGACCACAGCCTCCCACTTCTGAATTCCACTAGAGGGAGGGAGGTTTTAGGGTACCCTGCTGATGCCGCCTTTGCCACTACTGCAGGATCAGAGCCCGCCTGGGCAGGGCCAGAAGACAGGTGAGATTCCCCAGCCTCTAGGGCATAAGGGCTCCTCTTCCTGGCTCTCTGCCTTGAAGTTAGAGTTTCTCCCAGGGTTTTGACATCTGCACCGGTGACACCATTCTTTCTCTCGGCCGACCTCCTGTTGACCCAGGAGAGAGGAAGGTAAATTTTGAACTTCAGCGACCTCCATCATCCTGGTGTTTTTTCTCCTTTGGCGTCTCTCCATTCTTTTGATTTCTCCAGCATTCTGCTCACCCCTTTGTTAGCGCCAAGACAGCTGGGGTGATTTTCATGCTCGAAGGACTGACCTTAATCTCTTGTGCAGATCACTTACAGTCCTCACTGCCTCTTGTGGGGTTTTCTCCCAACAGATACTTTAGGATTGGGGTAAATGGGTCTAGAAATGTTAATAAATGTTTTTTGATTTGTAGTGCTTTATGTCGGAAGCCAAATGAGAAACCACTTAGATTGGCTGAGAAGAAAGAATATGATGAGAAGAATGGTTGTGTGAAGTATGATTTGTTTCTTAGCTTACTTTTTTTTTTTTAACTTTTATTTTATATTCACACTGGTTGTCCCCCCCCCCCCCCACCCCGGATCCGGGACTCAAACAGAGGGGTACGTGACTTGTGCTTCTTCAGAGGTGATTAATCTAACTGCTGCTCCACCAGGGCACAGCATCCTGAATGTTTTTTTGAAATAATTGTAAGAAAATTGTAAGTGGGAAGATCAATTTACATGAGATTTTATTGTTAATTTCAAACCTATGTTCACATTGAAAATATCTAATAGCATTTCCAATAGGTTTTGAAGTTAGCTTTTCCTTAATGTTTACCATAGTAGCCTTTATTCCCCTTCCCTTGGCCTGGGTCTCAAACTAAGTCTTGGGTTTTACATGGCCTGTGCCTTAGCCACTGAGCCACATGGCTGTGCCTGGAACGTTTTTTTGCAGCCTGGATCTCAAACCTGGTCTACGGCTTTCATCATCTGTGCCTAAGCCACAGAGGGGAGCTATGTTTTCCTGTTTAAAACTTTGTCCCAGTATAAGTAATCATTTTCTACCTTCCTTTCCTGGTTTTCTTGGTGAAGTAGCATCTTTATAAAACAAATTAGCTATCTTTGAGTGTGCTGATCTTATATGGTTTGGTTTTGCTTTCTTCCCAATTGGAGAAAGGAACCATTTGTTGTGTGGAACTTACAGATTTTTTTCATCTTGCCAGATTCAGCAACTATTAACAAGTTATTAATAATTGAATAACTTCATTTCATGCTTTTTAATTCCCAAAAGTATTTTCATACCAACTTCTATGATTTCTTCCCATGTAAGTCTAAAAACACCCATAAATTCCGTGTAACTGTGACTGCTCTGATGCCACCAGAGTGACAGTTTAAGACGGTTCAGAGGGGTAGGTCATGCTGTATCCACTGATTGTCCTGGAATGACAGGAGAGGGGTGTGCGCCGCCCAGCCTCCCAGACGCCCTCACTGTGGCTTTGCAGTGTCCCCGCCCTAGCAGGGACGCCTGCGGCCTTCCAGGGCCAGGACTTCGAAGGTTGACTCTAAATGTACCTGATTTTTTTTAAAAGAAAAGTTAACAGGCAGGAATGAAGAGTAGACAGACAGCAGGAAGAGAGAGAAGTAAGAAGCATTATGTTTATTTCCGTTTAGTTCTTCACACTGGTTGTTTTCCCTGGGCTCAGGACTTGGTATATGATCTGCATCCTTCAGAGACAATCGCTTAAGCGCTGCTCCACCGGGGTACATCTAAGTGCACTGATTTGCATCCTCCCAGGGCATCCCTCCACCTTAAAACCTCAAAATTTGATGCTGCAGGGGTTATTTTCCTTGGAGCAGAAGACCTTGCATGATTCGTGCAGCTCATTTCTCTTTTATAGCCTTAAATTAGAACTTGATAAATTAACTCTGCAGTAGTCTATTGCCTTTTATTTTTGTATTAGAAGATTATATCATATCAGCTAAATGCTCTTTACTTAGGACATACTGATTTGACTGCATCAGTTATTCTTTCAGTCCACCGTGGGTTCCAGAAAATCTGAAGTGGTAAAAACTTCAAGCTTAAATAGCAATTCACCCCTAAGGCTCAATTGACTAAGGTGCGGGCTGTGTAAAGCACACAGATTTGGTTTAAAATCCGGGTCTGGGAATGTAAGGTGAGAATAAAATTTTTTTTTTAATTTTAAAAGATTAAATTGCATAGGAGGGAGGAAGCAGTGGGCTTCTTTTTTCTTTTTTTAAGGAAAGAGGGTGGGAATGGAGGCAAGTAGGCAGGAAGAGAGAAGGAAAAAGCACTTTATTTCGGCGTCCACGTGGTTGTCCCGCACCGGGTCTCAGGGTGTATGTGGGCGCTCCCAGGGTACCCTAGACCTCGCGGCCCCCGGGGCTCACCAGAAATGGGTGACTTGTGATCACACAGTCTGCTCCTTGTTCAGAGCAAATGACCCTGTGCCTTTGGGTATATAATTCATTGTACCTCTGCCAGGGAAGAGTTAAAATTTATCTCAATTGAAGAAATACATTTGACTTCTTTTTCTTCAAATTGTCCTTTGGACTGTTTTACAGATTACTGCAGTTTTTAAATCCCGATCCTTTGAGAGCTGACGGAATCTCCGATTTGCAGCAGGTACTGAAAACTTTTAACAAAAACAGAGAAGAAACACTTTGCCTCTTAAAATCCCTCTTCTTCCTCCCTCTGGACTTGGAATTTAGAGAAACCTGTCGGGCTTGACTCCTAAGGTCAGGGCTGAAGGAGGGGGCTGCAAAGGATTGAGAAATAGAAAGAAAGAAAGAAACAGACCAAAATAGAAAGAAAGCGGGGTCAGGGGGTCCACTATCTGGGATCTCTCACCCTAATGATAGCTACCTGGAGTCACTGACTCCTCGCATGTTTATTGTCATTCCACACGGAAGTCATTCACAGAAAAAATGCAAGAAGTAAATCGCCATTCTAACAGTCAGTGATGTTGACAGTGATTTTCCATTGAAAAGGTTTAAGAGAACTGTCCAGCTTCTAGGCTTCTTCCTGACCTCGGCAGAGAACAAAAACCTCCCGCCTAGGTTTGCCTCCGGGCCTCTGGTTTTGCAGTTGCCTGGGTAATTGTTTTACCCTGCTTTGGCTTCACATGTCTAAACTAAGCTTCCTCTTTATTGATCCCAGCAGAAACCCCCTAGATGGGGGCTTTACCTGAAGACTTCCTTTTAGAACTTCGCTGGTGAACTCTTGCTTTAGAGAAATTGCTCTTTATAAATGGTGTAATAGATGATAATCCTTTCATTTTGGCAGTTTTTGAGTTTCGGGGTAAGCACACATGCCTAGGTTTCTACAGGGAAACCAGACGGGCCTTGCCGTCATTTCTGGGCTCTCGTGCGTGCCAGGGCCTCATGCAGAGACGTGTGTGTTCTCTCAGCTGCAGAAGCTGCAGCCAGGCGCGCCGCCGCCCTCCGCGGTTCTCCGGAACAGAGTGGAGCCTTGCGCGTCCATCAACACGGCGCCTCTCTCTGCAGATGTGAAACAGGTAAAGGTGCACCAAACACCGAGCGCGCGGAGGGACACTGACCGTCCTAACACTGAGGGACTCCTGGTACACAGTTCTGAGGTTGCCTTTGTCTGTTTTCTTGGCTTTTGAAATTCTCCTGAACCTCATTACTGCTTTCTCATTCTTAAGTTAATGTCTTATAAATGAATCATTCTTTTCTGGAGAAGTCATTGTGTAACAGCAGCTGTCTTACTCAAATAACTTTTCAAACGTGCCTCCAGAAAGGAAGGGTAGGTTGTCAGGGTAATTATAATGCACTTCTTAGCACACTCTCAGAGTTGTTTTATGGACCTACGGTTTCACTTAGTAAATTGATCTAACATGTGTATCTGTTTCCTTCTTGGGCAAAATTTTTTTTAAATGTTTGGAAAGAAAGATAAGACCACCAAGATGAACAGAATGTAAGGAAGTCATTAGTGGACAAGCAAGTTCCACAGGTTTTTAATTTTTATCTCTGTTATTTTAAAGGAAAGGTATAGGTAGGAATGAAGGCGAGTAGGCAGACAGGTAGGAGGAGAGAGGAGGAGGAGCAGTTTATTTTCATTTAGTTGTTCATCTTGGTTGCTCTGCTGGGCCCGGGCGGGACATGAGCCCAGGTCCTCGGGATGCATGTGACATGTGCTGTGGCTGGAGGCAGCCGAGCAACCCCTCCATCAGGACGCACCTACACGTTTTTAGAAGACGGACACTGGCAGCAGAATTGGAGATGGGGCAGCGGAGTGAAGTGGGCGGCAGTGCACTTTCTTACCGTGCAGCCTGAATACCCACAGCCAGATTCTCCGGAAGAAGATTGGAGCTTCTTTCACAGAAACTGAATGGCTCTAGAGAGGTGACCTTTAGATGACGTTTTTGGAATTCTCTCCATAAAAAGACTTGTGCTGTCCTGTCCTTGTGTGGCAATGAGATCTCCCGGGGATGAGCTTCAGGCTGCCCACAGGCCTGCTGGCAGCTGCTGGTGCCCCTCAGTGCCGCCGACACCAGGGCTCACCACACGTTGTGTAAGACTCAGATAAACTCTGAAGGAAATGATGTGTAAACAGTATGAGGAAATGTCACAGAATATATATCCTCAGATAATAGATACTGCTTGTATTGAACAGTGCCAGGATGTCATAAAAAAAGGAACAGAGGATAAACCAAAGTTCTTGGAAATTCACAATGTTAGAGAAATAAAAAATGATGTAGACTTGAGAAATAAAATAGAAGCTGGCTATCAGAAAATAGAATAAAAAAACAAAACAAAGAGATGGAAATGGTGGGGGGGGCGTTTGAGAGAATTTGAGGGTCCGTGTCAGATCCAACATCTGAAAAAGGGGGCTGACAGACAGAATGAGGGGCAGATGGCTGGAATTTCAGAGCAGAGTAGTTAGAACACAAGCACTCTGCCTGATGGGTACATGACTCAGGTTAGCAGCGTCTGTCCACCCGGGCCCTGCACAGCCAGGGGACAAGATAGTGGGCACGCTGTCAAGCCTCTAGTTGGAGGGGTTCAAAAATCGTGAACACTCCCAGAGGTGAGAAACTCAGGAATCACCAGAGGAGCACTGACTCCAAAAACCTGGTGAAAACGTGTTTCCAACCTAGAGGTCCATACTCAGACTGTCCACAAAATGTGAGGGGGCGACTGAAGACATTTTCAGACATGCAAAGTCTCCAAAGATTTCCTTTCTCTCTACCTTTTGTCAAGGAGCTCCCGAGAGGTGTTCTCCACCAAAAAAGAAGTGAAACCAAGAAAGAAAGTGACAGGAGTCGCAGACAGAAGGGTGCGAGTGCAGGAAAAGCTCAGGGTGGCCGCTGCACACCTGGTGCAGAAATCCGTCTGACTGCGGCCGGGGACCCAGAGTTAGTGGGGTTGATGGTATGCAGCTCAGCCTTCTGGAGACTCAAGAGCCATGCGGCTGGAGAACGCTACTCCGTTAGAACATTTGGGGGGGTGTTTAGAGATAATTACATTAAAAAATTAGCAAATAGAAGCTCGTTTTTTAACAAGTGGAGCTGATGCACCTGCAGACTATTGAAGAGGAGGCCACATCCCGCTGCGGTGAGCTTTAAGCGCCTATCAGATCCTTGGAATTTGGAGCCCCGAAAAGCAAGAGTCATAGAGTTCAGATGAGAAGAGATTCAGGGACTGCTCAGTTAGGCACTGGGATGGCAGAGTGAGCAGTGTCCAGTGATTGTTCCAGGAACGTGAGCAGTGAGATGGAGACTTCCTGATGTTTGTTGGTTGATGTTTTGTAGGCTCTTCAGAGAAACAAGTTCCTGGGACCGAGCCACACGGAGTCTCACTCATGGCCCCCCATAGCTCGTGGCTGTGACGTGGTGGTCATCTCTCATTGTGGAAATGACCCTTTGTTGTATCTTCCGCCATTGCTCACCATCTTGCAAACAGAAGGCTGCTACAAGTCATTACCAAGTAGAAATGGAGTAAGTTGAAGACAATGTTGTTTCACCATGAAATGAACCAAGTGTTTTTTAATTTTATCCCGAATCTTCTTTGGTAAAGGTTAGGTTCCATTGCTCATTTGGTCTCCAGACTGCGCCACAGCTGCCCTGTGACAAACTCCTTCCTCCTGTCGCGGTCAGGATTTGTTCACACTTCTCACCTTGAGCTCGGACAGGAACATACAGTGCATGAAATTATTCCACTGAGTTATTCTTCTAATTGTCATGGCAACCTTATGAGCAGGCAGGCCATGTATTGTTTTCATTGTTTTATAGAATATTAAACTCACAATAAGTTACTGGTATATATTCTTCACCACTGGCACGTGGGAAGAGGAGCGTTGGAATTTAGGTTTTCTGTTACTTTGTCTCCTGTTCTTTAAATGATGTCACAGCACCCCCACACTAGTTGAGCATCCTACTTTATTTTTCACGTATGTAAGAATCCAAAAATAGCTGAGAAAGCGGATGGAAAAGGAGAGAGAGTTGCAGGGTGCTAGGTCAAATTATGGAGAGCACAGACATCTGCTTTGCTGAGATGTGGATATAAACAGATCCCACCTCAGCGGATCCATGACAGATGGTTCTCTTACTCATTACAAAGTGAAAAACAGTAAGAAAAGATACTGTATTTTGCTGTGTATAATGCGCACTTTTTGGCCCAAACTTGTGAGAGGAAAATAAGGATGTGCATTATACTTGGAGAGTAGGAATTCTGTATCTATATATGTTTTAAATGGTTTCATTTATGTGTGTGAGTTAAAAAGTGTGGCTCTAGATATCAGTAACGATACTCACATGCAGTGCAATACCCTGGAATGTGGTTTTGTTGAACTTACGATGAATTTGCCAGGAAAGCAGTTTTGGCCAATGATTCAACAAATTGAAATGAGCGACAGACACCTTGTTGTCAGAGCAAGTGACTCTGACTTGATAAGCTGGGTGACGCCGACTTTATATTCATGCAGTAAACAGCGCGACATTTCTCTTTGTACACTTTAGTCGGGGGTGTGAGCATCCTTTCCAAACTGTTTTATTTTCACTAGCTGATGCCTTTACAAAAATACAGACACTGCAAGCTGACAGTTATGAAATATGCTGAAAAGCACGGCCACAGAGCTGCCAAGAGACACTGTGGCCCCCCTCCTACAGGGAGTGTCATCAGAGTGTGGGGCCACAGGAAGAAAAGCTGGTTCCTGTGTGTTGATTTCCTTTGCAAATCTGCATCCACTGTTACTGTGCACTTATAGAATCTATAAGTAATTACAGAACTAAATAGACACACTAATACCCGTCAGTCAGTCGGCAGCTGACCCCTGCTGCAGAGAGGCAGCTTGAGACACTAGCCGGGGCCAGAGAAGGTGTCTAAACTTTGCCTCGTGTCCACGCTGGCCCACATACAGGACTGACCCTTGGAGGATCTGGTGCTCGCCCAGTCTGCACAGCGGAATGAGGAGACTTGTTCTTCAGTTCATTGAGGGCGTGTCCAGCACGGTGTTTGTAGGCAGTGCGCCTTCGGAGGTGTCTGTGGGATAGTGGAGGGAGGGCCAAGTGATGTGCTAGGAGGCTTTATCGCCTTACGGACCTTGGGATGTTGGCAATTTGTAGGGCCTTGGGCAGCTGCCTTTGCCTCTGTGCCTCTGACTCCTCATCTGTAGAACGAGGTAGTACTAGTTCTCTCCTGTAAGTGTTTTAAGGACTGAATGAGTTAATACTTGGGAAGGTCTTAGTGGAAACCCTAGGAAAATCCGAGTCAGCAAGTCTAAATGAAATCATACTATTCTGACCTTAAGACGAGGAAGATGATGAGACAGCAGAATCTTACACAGTCCTTCTCTGTGTAAGCACGTGTTCTGTGTGCTTCCCAGATACCATCTTCATACTAAACCTTTGTCCAAAATGATGTGACTTTGTCTCTGCAGCCTTTGGCAGTGATCGTGAGCCCTGGGTGGAAAAAGGCGCAGCTTATTTTTGAATTATTGGGAGACTATAGTTCGTCCTCGAGGCGTCTTCATCCTGTGTTATTGACAATCGGACTCCACAAAGATGAAGCCAAAAACATGAAGCTTCCAAGGGGGTGTAAGCATCCTTTCCAAACTGTTTGATTTTCACTGAAGAACGCAGTGGATCTGTCCAGCAGACCAGGGAGTCACCAAAGGTTCGATCTGGGCTTACAGCTCTTCCACTGAGAAGACCACATTTCATTCATTTATCAACAGTTTACGCAACTCCTCTTTGTTAGATGTTGACTAGAAGCCTCCCTGCTTGAATCAGGGGATCCAGGCAGTCGTCTTGCCTTTCCTACCCTAGTAAGAAAAATAGCCCTTTGTTTCATTAGAAAACGTTTCTAGAAGGTGCATGGATTCTTAGGAAAGAAAATGTTAGAAAAACGAGTTTTTCTAAAATAGTGTGTTTTCTTTGAAAATGTAGGTGATGTGGTTGTTACAACCCCACATAGCCTCCTAAGGCTGCTCCAGTATCAAAGCCTGTTGTTCCTGAGACTGTGTCACCTGATTCTGGATGAAGCAGAGGTCCTGTTCATGGAAGCTGCTGAGCAGGTGACTGTAGCACCCACTGACATGTCGTCGTTTCTCAGGAATCTCTGCAGACACACGGAAGACTGAAGTCATAGTCTAGTTCTTTCAGGAATCAGAATGCCCGGTTGGGAAGAAGCCAATCAATCTAAAACAATTTTCCTTTTAACTTTTATAGTTACGAAGAGAGAACATTTGTCTGAAACTTCCTTTCCAATGTTAAAGTTCTTTCTGAAGAACAAAAATTCTTTCCCAGGGCAGTTCTCTAAAATAGTTAATTGGTGGTGGGCAGGGTGTATTGACAGATACTTAAGGAGTGGGAAACCTGCTCATATGGGTCTGTATTTCTTTGTAAAGCAAAGTTACCTCAGTGAATATTGAAATTTTTTAAAAGGGAAGAAAAGTTGACCCCAGGCCCCCATTGCAGGGTGGTGGCGGCATGTTGCCAACAGGAGTGCGAGTCTGGCTGCATATTTAGACAGGCAGCTGACAGCGCAGGCAGCTGAGCTTGTACCGAAGAGCTGGGCCTTTAGAGCAGTTCAGAAACTGCGCAGCAGGCAGCAAAGTTGGGTCTGAATCTACCAGATGCCTTACAAGAATTCGTAGCCTTCGACCCATTGCTCTGATTGTGACCCATTTTTCTGATTATGGAGGCAATAATTTTTATTTCAGAAAATTGGAGAAATAAAGAAGAGTACTTGGAAAACTCTACCTTCTGTATTCTTGTTTTCAGAGATAATTTTATTCTGGAGTGTTTACATTTTTTTTTATATAATTTCCAGTGTCTGTTAATGTAATTAACACTATCAGGACCTTATTTTATGTGCTAGCTTGTAACCTGCGTTTCCCAGTAGGCGGATTTGTGGTTGTCATTGCTGACTGCCCCACAGCGTGGCTGTTGCTGGCCTGATGGTCGTCGTGCACCCGCAGCGTCGTTAATGTGAGAACGGTCTGGTTTTCAGATACTCACATGTATGTGTGTAGCTAAAGAACATGCCTCTTTTTTGTACATGTTTCTCTTAGGATAAGTTTCTAGGAAAGGGGATGATGGGTCAGACAAGTTCTCGTGTGGCACTAGGAAGCGGTGTGACACATGACAAGAGTTCACTATGGGAGCAGCGGAGGCCCCACACGCAAACCCAGGCTTGTTGCCCGTGCAGCCTGCACAGGGTGTCTGAGGTGTCTGTTTTCTATTTGTTGAGTTTTATGAGCTTTTGTGTATTTTGGATATTAAACTCCTGTCCGATAAGTGGAATGCAAGTATCTTCTTCAAATAAGTAGGTTGTCTTTTGTTCTGGTGATCGTTTCTTTCGTTGTACAGAATCTTCCGAGTTTGATGTAGTCCCACTTGTTTGCTTATTTTTTTTGTTTCCGTTGACGCTGAAGCTGAGTCCCCAAAGACCTCTGTCTAAGGTCATGGAATGTCTTTGCTATGTTGTCCTCCAAGATTTTTATGCCTGGTGTTACATCCAAATTTCTAATCCATTTTGAATTAATTTTTGTGTTCGATGTTAGAGAGTGGTGGCTGTCCAGTTTCCCAACACCATTTCTTTGAAAAGACTTTCCTTTCTCCATCATATACTCTTGGCTCCTTTATTGTAAATTAACGGACCAGATATGTGCGTGTCAGTTTCTGGTGATTCAGTTCTATTCCACTGATCTATGTCTCTGTTGGTACAGTTGCCATCACTATTGCTTTGTAGTATAGCTTAAGATGTGGGAGTGTGATACCTCCACTTTTTTTTTTTTCTCATCGTTGGTTTCGCTCTTCAAGGTCATTTGCTGTTCCATACAAATTTAAAACTTTTGCATTCTGTTTCCTTGAAATATGCCTGTGGGATTTTCTTGGGGATTGCATTAAACTGTATGTTGCTTTTGCTAAGGAGGCTATTTTAACAAATTTAATTCTTCCCAACCATGAGCAGGGAGTATTGTTCTATCTCTTTGTATCTTCTTCTATTTCTTTTAAGAAAGACTTACAGTCTTTCATTATACAGATTTTTCACCTCCTTTGTTAAGTATGTTCCAAGGAATTTGATTATTTTTACTTTGATTATATACAGGGTAGTCATCTTGATTTTGTTCTCTTCTCATGTTTGTGTATAAAAATGCAATGGACTTTTGTGCATGGATTTTGTAGCCTGTCTACTGTATTCATTGATTAGTTCTAGTAGTTTTTTTTTGGAGTTTTAGAATTTTTATCATATATAATCAGATCTGAAAAGAGTAATAGTTTTGCTTCCTCTTTTACAATTTGGATTCCTTTTATTTCTTATTCTTGCCTAGTTGCTCTGTCAGTACACCCTACCCACCACCAAGTTACCAAGATCTTTCACCATTGTCCAGTGGGCCCAGCCATCACTTTCTCCCACCTTTGCCCTAGTCTGGCTCTGGCTAAGACCTCCAGTACAGTATTAAATAATGGTGGTGAGAGTGAATGCCCGTGTCTCACTCCTGATCTTAGAGGAAACAGTTCACGTTTTTCACCAGAGTATTTTATCATTGTCTGTGGGTTTATTATATGTGATCTTTATTATGTTGAGGTATGTACCTTCTATCCCCATTTTATGCAGTTTTTTTTTTTTAATCATAAGTGGGTGTTGAATTTTGTCAAAAGTTTTCTCTATCTAAAGATATGATCGTGTAGGTTTCTCCTTGATTTGATGATACGATGTAGGACATTAATAGATTCACATATGTCGAACCATCCTTGCATCCCTGGGATCAATCTCACTTAGTCATGATCGATGACGCTTTTGATGCATTGTTAGATTCAGTTTGCAAGTATTTTGCTGATAATTTTTTAATCTATGTTCATTAGAGATATTGGTGTGTAATTTTCTTTCTTGGTGATGTCTTTATCAGTGTTTGATATCAGTGCAATGTTAGCCTCAGAGACAGTGGAAGTCTTCCCTATTCTTCAGTATTTTGGAAGAGTTTGTGAAGAATAGGTATTAGATCTTCTCTAAAGGTTTAGTAAAACTCATTAGAAAAGCCTGGACTTCTATTTTTAGAGAGACTTTTGATTACCAATTCGATTTCCTTGTGTGTGATTGTTCTGTGCGGTTTTTCCAGTTCTTCCAGGTTCAGTCTTGGTAGACTGTCTTTTTCTAAAAATCTGCCCATGTCCTCGAGGCCGTCCACTTTGTTGGCGGAGAGCCAGCACTGTTCACAGTGGTCTCTCATGATCTGTATTTCTGTGGTGTCTGCTGTAACTTCTCCCCTTTGATTTTTATTCTAGTTGTGAGAGTTTTCTCCCTTTTTTTCTAGCCAGTGGTTTGTCAATTTCGTTTTCTTTTTTTTTCCCCAAAGAACCAACTTTTGGTTTCATTGATCCTTCTACATTGTCTGTTTTCTAGTTATTTCTGCTCAGATTTTCTTCTGTTTTTTGGATTTAATTGTTCTTTTTCTAGTTGTTTTATAGTGTAGAGTGAGAGTCTTTATTTGCAATTTTTCTTCTTTCTTGATGTGGGCCTGCATTGCAATGAACTTTCCCCTTGGTACTGTTTTGCTGCGTCACAGAGATTCTGGTAG
Source organism: Solenodon paradoxus (assembly GCA_004363575.1). Classification (NCBI taxonomy): domain Eukaryota; kingdom Metazoa; phylum Chordata; class Mammalia; order Eulipotyphla; family Solenodontidae; genus Solenodon; species Solenodon paradoxus. The sequence continues at coordinate 51,334 of RJWH01006411.1, forward strand.
CTCGTGTCCTCGTTCTCATTTGTCTAAATATTTTTAAGTTCCTCTTTTACCCAAGAGTCTTTCAGAAGCATATTATATGGCCTCAAATTAATTTGGGGTCTTCCAGCTTTCTTTTTGTGGTTGATTTCCAGTTTCAAGTCATTGTGATTGTAGAAGATGCTTGGTATGATGACTTCAGTCTTAGTAATTTGTTGAGGTATGTTTTGTGTCCAAAAATATAGTCTGTCCTTGAGAATGTTTCCTGCACCCTTGAGGAGGAAGTGGAACTTGCTGTTGTTGGACAAAGCTTTCCGTGTGTTATCTGTCAGACCCATCTGTTCAAATTGGTGGTTTAAAATTGTTGCTTCTCTCTGTTAGTTTTCTGCCTGGTGGGTCTGCCCATGTCTCTCTAGTTTTGTTAATACTTGCTTTATATGTTTTGATGCTACTTTTGTTGCATATGTATTATACATTTTATTTATATATATATATATATATCATGCACGTTAAGCATATGTCTAACTTTATCTGTATTTCCTTGATCCCTTGTTAAGTTCAGCATGAATTCATACTAGCCACTTGCATGCATTCTTCTGTAAGTTGCTATTTCATTTCCTTTGCTTGTGTTCTGTGGGTCACACCTTTTTCTATTCAATTTGTAGACTTTTTAATATAAGAATGTTAATGCTTTGTTCCATATAGCATGTATATTTTACTCAGGTGATATTCATGTTTTAATTTTGTTTACATTTGACATTTTCCGTTTTTGAGTTATTTCCTTTTTTTTCCCTTGCACTGGCCTGGGTCCTGAACCCAGGTCCCTTGGGCTTTACATGGCCTATACCTTAGCTGCTGAGCCACAGGGGTGTGTCTTTTATTTTTGTGTTTGAAAAGGCTCTTCCACTCTGAAAACAAAAGATATATAATTCTTTACCTTTTATGTACTGTTAAACTAATTCTTACTTTTATGAAATTATTATACTGTTTCTTCAGATGTTTGCTATATTAGATAACTTTAAAAAAAACACTGAAGCTGAAGAAAGGGAATCTGCACCACGTCAGATTGTTGCAGTCGGAGTCCATTGGAACAGGCACCTAGAACACCTAATCAAAGAGTTTATGAATGACCCCTGTGTCGTGATTACGGCCATGGAAGAGGCGGCCCTCTACGGCAGCGTCCAGCAGGTAAGGAGCTGAGCTCAAGCACCTTCATGGCTTAGGGTTAAAGGACGGCAACTTTAGTTTCACACATAAATCCATAATTGTGAGTTAAATTTATATTTTTTACATAGATGCTTTTTGTTGTTGTTAAAGGAAATGTGTAGTCAGAGAGATGAAGCATTTTGGTTTTGCTTGGTCTGTTCGTCTTGGTTGTTTTCCCTGACCCTGGGATGTGTGTGGACTGCACACATAAATCCATAATTGTGAGTTAAATTTATGTTTTTTACATAGATGCTTTTCGTTGTTGTTAAAGGAAATGTGTAGTCATAGAGATGAAGCATTTTGGTTTTGTTTGGTCTGTTCGTCTTGGTTGTTTTCTCTGACCCTGGGATGTGTGTGGACTACATTTGGCCAGAGGCCACAGCCCTAACCACTACTCTACTCGAGCACATCCTTTGTCTTCTTTTTCTGTTAAGATCATAACTTACCTGTGAAGTGAGACTGCCGTGCTTGAACATTTTTAAAGCACATTGTCTCTGTATTTCATTACCAGGTAGTGCATCTTTGTCTGGAATGTCAGAAAACCTCTACTTTACTCCAGACTCTTGATTTCATTCCAAGGCAAGCACAGAAGACTCTGATCTTTACCTGTTCTGTAGCTGAAACAGAAATAGTGTGTAAGGTGAGTCTTCCACATACACAAATGTTCTGTTTCTTTAAAGTATCATTGAGTCTCGAGTCATCACAGAATTACTGGGGCCGTTAAATATTTGGGGAACAAAACTGTGAGTTTAGCATCAGTCAGAAGAGGGGGTGGGTTTCTGCTGCAGAGTTCTGATAGTGGGGGGCGAGGTGTCGGTGGGACCAGCTTCTCCACTGACATGAAAATTCTCCAAGGAAGCAGGACTTTAAGCTTTGTCATGACAGAGACAATGCCAACATCCTCTGTAGCTTCTCTAAGAAAATAAGATAACATCATGTAGGTGGGAAAGCCAAATAAATTGACTAAGGATAAATCTAATTTTATATAAATTAATGCTAAAATGTAGAAACAAGGCATCAGTAGTACATCCACCTTTCAGCAGTAATGAACTAGAAGGTATAGTGGAAAAATTCCATGAATTTTGTGAGTGTGTGTGCATATTTATACCTGTATGTACACATATATGTGTATGCACACATACGTATATAGAGAGAGACATGTATAATATGCATTATTTTCAAGGAAAGAAAATAGCTTTAACAAAATTCTCACTTGAGCATTTTTTATAATATAAACTATAGAATTTGGGGGAAGAATTTGTTTGCAGTTATCTGATTCTCTAGAATTAGTGGATAGGTAAACTTATACCCTCACAGATCATTTTCAGTGGTTTATATTGATAATTATTGATGGGACAATGGACTTCAAGCTTACGTTCCTGATTTTTGAATGGGCACCTTTGTTTTCATCTGTAGGTAGTGGAAAGCAGCTCAATTTTTTGCCTGAAGATGCATAAAGAAATTATTTTTAACTTAAAAAGTGTTTTAGAACAGTGGAACAACAAGTTAAGTTCTGGCTCTCACATTGTATTAGGTGAGTGAATGTTTTATATTTAGAGCAGCCTGTCCTAATAGAAATCACGTCTTCATTTATTAATATCTGTCATCTTCAAACTTTCATTATTTCCCAGATGAATGAGAATTTATTAACGTTAATTTTTGAAAAAGAAAATTGTTCTCTGGTAGGACTTTGATATTAAGGTGGCTCTCGGTGCCCCGGGGCTCTCAAACAGCGATCCTTCATCTAGACTTGCTCCCGGATTTCCACTCACGGAGCTCAGCCTTGTTTAGATAGATCATGGTCATGAATAATTGCTAAACTTACTATTATCAAACCTAAACTTATTAATATCACAGTCCAAATGCATGAAACAAGTATGAAATACATCTGGGCAGCCTACATTTGCAACAAAAAATTATTTTTCAGTCAAAGAGATGGCCTTTTGGAAGTTGATCAGTGAGCTGTGACGTTTTTCAGGGGGGAGAAGAGGAATAAGTTTTTGTGCATCTGAGAAGTAAAATGCAGTAAAGGGGGTAGTTACTAGAATTGCTCTGTAGAGAAGTGCAGTCAGCCTCAGCTCGCTTGAAATGATCGGAATCCTTTTCTCCAGCTCTAACTGATGATTGCATCCCACTCTTGGCCATCACCGATGCCACCTGTGTGATTCACTTCAGCTTTCCATCTTCTCCAAAAATATTTGGTGGACGCCTGTATTGCATGTCTGATCATTTTCAGAGTTCATCTGAACAGGTTTGATTAATTTTCACTATCTTTTAATTTTCCACTGGTATTTTCCATGTAATGACAAATTCAGAGCCCATGAAGTTTCCCCCTTTAGACTGGTATGGTTGATCCATGTCCTTTATTCACCCCCCATTCTAGGGCTTTCCTGCAGAGCAGGGAGATAAAAAGACCAAGTCTGTCTTGCTGTTGACGGAGAGAAACGCATGCCATGCAGTCGGGGTCCTGCGATACTTGGAGCGAGCCGATGCCCAGATTCCAGCGGAGCTCTACAAATTTACCGCGGGGGTTCTGGAAGCCAAAGAAGATAAAAAAGCCAGACAGCCACTATGTCCATATCTTAAGGCATTTGGTTTTTGCAAGTGAGCCAATCACCTTTCAAATAGAGCCGTAGCAGAGTGAGGAGCACAGGCCGTAACGGCACACCCTCGCGGATTGTTGCGCACGTGCAGCTCTGGGGGCGCCCCTGCAGATCCCCCCACAACTCCGAGGGCGCCCCTGCAGATCCCCCCATGGCTCCGGGGGCGCCCCTGCAGATCCCCCCACGGCTCCGGGGGCGCCCCTGCAGATCCCCCCACAACTCCGGGGGCGCCCCTGTAGATCCCCCCATGGCTCCGGGAGCGCCCCTGCAGATCCCCCCACGGCTCCGGGGGCGCCCCTGCAGATCCCCCCACAACTCCGGGGGCGCCCCTGTAGATCCCCCCATGGCTCCGGGAGCGCCCCTGCAGATCCCCCCACGGCTCCGGGGGCGCCCCTGCAGATCCCCCCACAACTC
>RJWH01006412.1:0-55483 GCA_004363575.1 Solenodon paradoxus
GCTCCCCCATCGCTCCCCATCGCTCCCCCATTGCTCCCATTCCTCCTTTCTCTGCTCCCCACGCTGCTTCCTTCCACGACAGGCGTCACCTCGCAGCACGCAGTGCCAGAACGCCAGTGCCCTCCCCGCAGCAGGGTCCCCCAAGGAACGGTCACCATCAGCTTTGCTCACGAAAGTGTCCTGGACACCCACACGGAACTGGTTTATACTCAGAAGCATCTTCAAAATTCAAGTTTTTTGAAATTGTTTTAAGAAACAAAGTGATTCTAGAGCCTCGGAGTCTCTGATCATTCTACTTTGTAACACGCACATTATAAGGACTCCAGCAGACAGAAACGCGCCACTCACAAGGAGGCATCTGTTTACTTTGCATGGGCTTGAATGTCACATCACAAAGGACAGTGGCATTAAGGTCGGAGGAAGGAAACTCATGCACAAGACCTCCCCGCTCGGGCCCCACACAGATGCTGGAGCTGCTCTGACCCCCGACCGCTGGCGCTGGTCCCCGATGGCAGGAAGCATCTCCCCTGCTGGCACTGCCCCAGGAGACCAGAGAGGGTCTCCATCCGCCCCTGCCCACAAGGACCAGAGCATCTAACCCCACAGGAGGGGCTCCCAAGTCAGCGGGTTTTAGATCACTTTACAGAGACATCTCGTGATCACAGACAACCAGCAAAGAGTGCAAATGAGACAGCACCCCAGAAAAATCCAGGCTGTGGGGCATCTTGAAAGTAACAGTGGACACCTGAATGGGGCCATCTTGCCCTTCGCCCAGAACATGCCCGCTGTCTCTGAACAGGGCCCTTTCCAGCACTCAGGACCGACAAGACAAGCCATCAAACCACGCTTTCAAATGCCTTTCGATTAGCGTGTGCTACATGTCAGCCCTCTCCCCCAGAATTCCGTGTCGCTGTGCAGGCCCTGCAGGGGCGTGGACACTAGACCGCCTTTCCACACCGGTCAGGGGCGCCCCTGCCCCGGCTCGGGTGGTGCCACTCCGTGGAGACTCTTTCTGGCTTGCCTTCCCAGCTCACTTCGGGGACTCGGTCTCTGCCACGGTCCCACAGATTCCAAGCGCAGCATCTCTGAGAAGGAAGAACTAGGGTCCCAAAGGAGAGTGTCCCTGGGGTCCCCTCCAGGAGCCCAGTAGGTGCCCGGGGAAGCACCTGACGCAGGGCCAGTCGGGTGGGCTTCGGCCACAGCTGGTGTGGGCGCTGCAGAGGGCCGCGCGGTGCTCAGCCCCGTCTCCTCCAGGAAACGGGACGCGCCAACACCCTTGGCCTATTTGCTGCACGCTCAGCGGGGTTCAGCAGGTCCCCTCCTTGTCCTCGTCGTGGAGGTGAGGGCTCTGACCTCGCTGGACTCGTGACCTCGGGAAGCCTACTCTGCTCCGAAAGCTTGTTTGCTCATCAGAAATTAGACCTAACACCACCTGGCCCACGCGACTGCTTTGAAGACAAAACAAAACATCAGAGGAAAAGCAAAAACCCTTCCCAGGGCACAGAGACCAGGCAGGGACAGAGCCGCTGAAACGACATGAAAAACGAGCAGCATCTTCTCCTGCCCTGTCTCTTGCCGGTGCCTCCCAAGGAGGAGCCCCACTCGAAGTCACGACCAGGGGACCCACGGGTGCTCCCAGGGGCCTGGGCTGCAGGCAGGAGGAGGCAGGGAAGACGGCAAAGGAAGGAGCAGCCCAGCCTGCTCTTCTCGGACACAGCAAGGAGGATGACAGCGGCGGCTGGAGGGACACAGACGACCTCTCCTGGGCTGCCGGGCGGCAGCAATGCCCAGCTTGTGTGAGTCTGGAGATGATGAGTGAGGGGTCTCTTCTGCACGGTGGGCCAGAGTTAGCGAAGGAAAATGCAGGGCTCCAGGCAAAGAGGCGCTTCTGATAAATCCTGCTTCATTCTGAGCGTGTCCCACCAAACATTCGGGATATTCTTTTACTAACATTAATCAAAATCCCCATTGAACCGGGCAGCGGTATTGAGTCTGACAACCTCGTCTCACGGTCCAAAGTCATTCCTTCTGTCCTGGGGGCGGAGGGCCGCGAACGGTGGGAACCCAGTGTTAACTCAGCGCTGAGGCTGTGACTTCATACCGCTGCTTCCCTTCCCGTTCTAACTCCTGGGCCCTCCCCTCTGAAAATCGTGCTGTCTAGTGTCAGTCTTCCGTGCTGAGGAGGTGCTGGCTTCAGATCTCGCTGAGGTCACCCTCGAATTGCCTCTGTTCTCCTGAGAAGACGTGTTTTAAAAGCATTAAATTTAGAGTTCTGTTGCAAAGCAGCAAAGCTCTGTTCCGTGTCTGCTGTCTGCAAGTAGGAAACTGGCATTTTTAGGAGACCTCGTGGAAGAGGCGTCAGTCACTTTCTAAAGGTAAGAAGAGGAAATCTCAGAAACCAACATGGAGCCAGACAGACGACGAGGTGAGAGTGCAGGGTTCTGGCTCATGAAGAAAAGGTGATCTGTGGGATGGGTGGGGCGTGGCCACTTTTGGAAGCCGCTGATGGTGCTGCACGCCCCTCACCTGGTCCAGGTGGGAGGTGCTGGCACGGAGGGCCCTGGCGGGCGGAGGAGGGAGGCCCAGCAGCGGGGCTGGGCGCTGGGATGTCAGGGCTCCCGCCCTCACAGCCTCTGGGCCCCTCTGCTGATTCCCGCCCTCTCAGAGGACCTCTCCCGACCTGCCCTCCGCCCCATCTCCGCCCGTCTCCCCTCACCTTCCCACCTGGCCCCATCAGCCACACTGACCTCAGCACCCTGCTCTTTTCTCCCTGGACCATACCCCAAGTCCAGAGCCCCTCACGTTTCTTAACCTGGCCTGCCCAGCTGCTCTCTAATGGCATCGCCCGATGCTCTCAGTGACCCTTAGCAGCTCGTGCTCCGGCGCGTCGTGCCCACCACCTCCTCTTCCTCGCTGCCGACACACATCGTCTCACACACAGGGCCTTGTCGTCTATGAAAATCTGCTGCTGCAGGCTGATGTCTACAAATAGCCGTCCAACAAGGGTGTGCAAAGTCCCTTACCCGTGGTGACGTCACCCACGTTTATCAAACTGATCAGCGGGCCACGCAGGGGGACATGAGTTGAGTTCACACTACATTATTGAGAGATATTTCTCCCTCCCTCCTTCCTTCCTCCATTCCTTTCTCCCTCCCTCCCTCCCTTTCATAATAACTAACCGCAAAGTCTAGTATTTAACCACTGTGATGACTGGCTAAGCCACTCGATTTTTTCATTCACTTGATTTCGCCCCTAATTAGCCCTCGAGTTCCACGGATCGTCCTGCTGGCTCTTCCATGTGAGCGCCCAGGACGTTTCTGGGAGGGGAGTGGACACACGACGCTGTCCTGAGAAGTGCACTTGACCGTCAGGGAATCCGTCAGCCCTGGGCCTCTACGCCGCCTCAATCTCATCACACGGCAACTTGTGCTTCCCTAACATTTATGCTCACTGAAGGCTAAGACTCTTGATCTCAGTGCCTCCTCCTCCCAATTTAAATTCATCCTAAACTCATGATTTCTAGCCCCTTCAATGCCTTCCGGGTTGACTTAGCGACGTACCAGGTAATAATTCCCAGCACCCCTACAGCCCGAGAGAATTAAAAGAGATTTGCTATGTAGCATCTAACCATAGATTTGCTGTATGCTCTGCTGAAATACAAACATATATAGGTCTATAACAACAGATACACAAAACACATCAAACAGATGAGTATGTGGACAAAGATTTGACAGATTTACAGATTTGCTGGTCTTCACAGCAGCCTGTGATGGCGTCTCCCAGCGTCATAGATAAGACCTGATGGGTCAGGCAGGGACAGGAGTGATCCCACCTGGTGGGCAGGTCACCCAGCTGGACACAAGACCCTGGTTTCCAGGGACATGCCCACAAATGACTTCAATGGTGAAGGCAGTTGCATCTGATTACAGAATCTAATTTGAGGCCTTTTTTCCTGACTGCCATCGGTTTTTACACCAAGAGGCGCCCTGAAGCAATTTTCTGTGATCAAAGGGCTGAGTCGGGGCGTGGCTGGCAGACGGATATGCCACTTAGAGGCACATTTCTCAGAGTCCAGCACCATCATTTCAACAAGCGCTGTGTGGCTTTTGAATGAACTCCTTCTGGAAGTGCACGTTTTGGTCTCCACCCAACAACACCCTCTCGGGAACGCACGACAGCGGGGAGCTGGTCTCTGGTGACAGACCCCGGGGGACAGTGCTAGGGGCCAGGGTGTGAGGCTGGAAGGGCCTTGGACATGCGACCCCATGCCGTCCAGCAGAGGCCCCAGTGATGGGTGAGAGAAGGCCTGTCAACGGACTTCAGTCTGTGTTATGAGCAGAGTCCATAATGCTGACGCTTCAGTGTCACATCGGTTCCTTGGGTGTTAATGAAACACATGCAGCGTGGCGAAGAGCAGAGAGCTGACGGAGCTTCAAACCCAGCGCGGACTCGCAGGTGGTTTAAGACGGCAGAGGCCGCTTTGGTTAGATCCCAAACCCTCTGGGTTCATGCTATGTCGCGCTTGAGGGTGGGCACATGGACAGACGTGAGCAGACTGCACCTCCTCCCTTAGCGGATGAGGCCCAGCAAACTGAACGACTATGAAGATGCTGGGATCCGCCAGGCACCATGCACACGCACTTCCCATCATGGACGGCCCACACGGGGTGCGCCCAGTCCCCCCCATGGGATCGTATGCCTGGTGTCTGACCTGGGTGAGCACCTGTGGCTTGAATGTGACCAGAGGGTGCTAGAGGGCTGCCCCAGGAACGCTGTCAGCAAAGCACACAGACAGAGGGGCAGAAACAACGGTTCTGGGGCCAGAAGTGTGAGACTGAGGTGGCAGCGGGTCCCCCACCCCTGTGACAGTGCTGGGAAGCCTTTGTTGGTGTGAAAGGACTGAAGCACATGGGTCTGACTCCTCGACGGGCAGCAGCAGGGTAACTCCAGTCTTATCATGGGATTGTGTGTGTCCACATTTCCCTTCTTATAAAGACACCAGCCATTGTGGCTTGGGGTGAGGGGCCCATTCTGATTTAATTAGCATGACCTCATCTTAATTTAATGTCATCTGAAGGACTCGCTTCACAAACGAGGTCACATTCTGAGGTTCTGGGAGTTATGGCTTCTACATGTAGACGAAGGAGTGATGACGAAAGGGAAACCCTGGGATTCAGACTCAGGGACCCCGTGGTCCTGAGAATCCTGAGCAATGGCAGCCAGGTTCAGAGGCCGGATGGTGATCGCTCTGGTGCCCATCACTGCGGCTCCCTTAGATGTAACATGAATTTTCCTCCTCGACGAACAGTCTAAGCCGTCCACCTGGATCTAGTGCCACCCAAGTCTATAATTGCTGAACTGAGGTTCAGACCGACAGGGGTCAGTCAACGGCGGCAGCTCTCCCTGAGACAGCAAAGCTCCACTTGCTGGCATCACATCATCGGAGAAGGCTGTGCAGACGTCTCTGCTCTCTGAAGGGCAGGCAAGAGATGGACATACCCAGCCACCCGTGGGTGACGGCGCTGCCCACTGAGGGGTCAAGATGTAGCTGGATTCTCATTGTACATCCCTACACTCTGTTGACAGGGTCAGGAACACAGAACTCCCTCCTGCAGACCAGGTGCCCAGGAAGGATCTAGAGACTGGGGGCTCCTTCTGGTCCCAGGGGCCGTCAGCTTCTGCTCCTCCCCGCCTGCTCAGGGAGACTGGACTCCCCATCATGGCCACCTCACACGTCCGGAGAGGGGCTTGCCTCACAGCGACAACGTTCCTCCTTTATTGCAAGTAGAGATTTACCAGGAGGAGACCGTGAAATACATTATTTCTACAGCTGAATACAATCAGCGCCTTTCCCTGCCCATAAACATGCCAAGATATAAGGGTTGTCATTTTTTTTAAAGAGAGAAAATCGGTGCACCCTGGTGGAGCAGTAGCTGGGCTAACTGCCTTTGGAGGAGCAAGGCACATACCCCTGGGTTCGAGTCCCGGGTCCGGTGGGGAACAACTAGATAAAAAAAAACAAAATAAATATAAATAAAGTACTTCTTCCTCCTCTCCCTTCCTGCCTGCCTACCTGCCTTTGTTCCTGCCTGTGCCTTTCCTTAAAAAAAAAAAAAAAAAGAGAGAGAAATCACCAGGCAACGACGTCACTTCAAAGCAGAAATTCATGCCAATTAGCGGTCAGCTCAGGTGTCTCGGATTCTAGGACATGAAATACGTACCTCGTGCAACGTATTTATAGACTGTTTTGAGGAGAGAGCCTCGGGCGTCATCAGATTGCCAAGGACCCGTATTTTTATTAGAATTCCATATGAGAACTCGTGAAAACACGAAGATTCTGAATCCAATGCACACTACTCAGTCACAAAAATCATCCAAATGATCATGACTTTGGTTCCTTAGTGGAGTAACATCACAAAACCTATGAAGAAAAGCCTCCTTCCACTAAAAAAATGAAAAAAGAAAAGGAAAAGACTGAACCGGGCATCCGATGGCTGATGGCCCACTCAGGTCTAATCTTCTGGGGGCTCATGAAACAGGTGATTCTTCACCAGACAAAGCTGCCACGCTCACCTGCTGCCGACGGAAGGCCCTGGCCTCTGCCCACGAGTCAGCCGCCTGCTCGCCGCCCTGAAAGCCCCAGATTGAGGTCTGGCTTCTGGGAAAAGCTTGCAGCAGGAGGAAGTGCGGCGGCGCGGGAAGGAGAGGCAGCTTTGCTCTGCGCTGCTGTAAGGTGTGGGCAGAGGAGCCCACCCACTGGTGACCACCCGTCCAACGCCTCGCGGGACCGCAAAGGAGCAGGCTGTGCCCCCCACCCCTCCCGCACGACATGGCAGTCTCTCCCCCGGGACCTGCATTCACAGGCACCGACTCACACCTGCCACACACTGGCGAACGAGGCCGGCAGGCGGACAGTCCTCCGGAATCTTCCCTCCGGCCCTCCAGGCCGTGGGGCTGAACGATACCGCGCAGTGATGCTCCGGAATCCCAGCTTCGGATGGTGAATGTACTCCCCTTCGGAGCTAGTTGGAGAGGGGAGATGTGGGCGAGGCTTTCTTCTTGTGGAATTATCCGATGTCCTCTCCTCGCCAAGAGCAACGGGGCCTCGGAAGTCCCCCTAGGAGCGGACATCCTCAGCGGGCCTCCGCTTCTGATGTGGACGGGTTCATCAGTCATGGGCATGGCTGACAAGTGGTCAGTGTGCCTCTGTGCTCTGCACGCAGCGTCTGCGCCACAGGCATAGGCTCTCTTTTGATGGTGCGTCTGCCTCCCTTGAGAGTTCTCTGCTTCAGGAGCGATAGCTGGGCCTCTGCTGATCACCCCTGGGCCGCCCTCCGGGGGCCCTTCACAGCACAACTGTGCCCCGATGGCCTCTCTGCAGAGGGCAGTTTATTCCTGGCCAGAGAGCGGGTACTTCGGGGCGCCTTGTCCAAATGGCGGGAGGTCCCACCCAAAGCAGAGGGGCACCCTGCTGACAGCCGTGGTGCTAAGAGAGGGACTCCATCTTGGGAACCAACATCAACCTAAAAACAAACATGTGCATCTGGGTGTTGAGTAAACGGCGGACATGAGGGAAAACGAGCACACTGAGAAGCAGAGAACATGAGTGCTGACTCCAAAGGAGTCTCTTCTGCAGCATAGATCACAGACGGAGGAGGACAGAAAGGTACGTCCCACATTCTTGGGACTCTGGTCCCAAGCCGGTGAGTAAACAAAGCAGTGACGGATGGTGTCATCCTTGGAATCCTTGGGAAACCCCAGGCTGAGATGGGCATCTACTGGGTATGAATTACCAGGCCCACATTTTTCTTCCAAATGCTGCCTTTCAAAAAAGGAAAGCCATCTCCTGAAATAATTTAAGAGAAACAGTAGCAAGTACAAGGAAAATCCAACAAATATGGCCAGCCCTACTTCTCCTCCAAACCTATGAGCCACACAGCTGTAAGACACTCCCTCATCCAAGGAAAATGATTCCACGACTTCACGCTTCCTCTTAAAGCGCAGCTCAGTGTGAGACCGCCGGTCCTGCTCCTCCAGGCTCCAAACGAACACCAGAAATGAGGCTGGACCCTTACTCAAAGGACACGTCCCTGGATCTTGGTTTTTCCTGTGGCTGTGGCATGAAAACGAGTCAGTCATTGCAGTGACCAGCAGTCTGACAGCCCAGCTGCAGCAGCGACTAGCCTGGTGTCCTCGGAAATGTCTAATGATGTAACTAAGACGGAAAATACTGGCATTCATTTTCACATGAAAGCTGTTTTTGTTCTCTTTATAGGGCATCGTAGTAGGAGCACAGATGAAGCCCCCAGAACAATTTGTCCCCTTTCCTGTCCTCTTGATCGTATCAGTGAATGTGATCTAAATGGGAGGTGTGTTAAATAGAGGTTATTAAACCATGATTAATCCCAAGTATTCCGCTCCACTGAAGCCCCTGAGAAGAACAGCTGTGATTCAGACATGCAGATATTGAGGGGCTCATTGGAACCCTACGCAGAGGCAAGGGCGTTTCTGCAAAGATAAGCAGGAAAAGAATATGAAATGCTGTTTTCAAGAAGAGATGGGGGCAGCATTTGTTCTTTTCCCTTAAGGAATGAGCTTCCAGCCCTTATTAAATCTAGAACTTTGATCCCAACCAATTCCCCGCGGCTCTGACTTCCAGAAAATAGCAGAAACAGACGATCGCTCTTAGGCAGGGGTCTCATCTGAGTCACCCATCGCTGTTTCTAATGCAATGATTTACTTCTGTGCCTGAATATGGGAACATTATCATTTCATCAAGAGCTATAGATGTCATTGGTTTCTAAGTTATAATTTAAAAAAATTCAGAGTAGGGAACAGCTGAAACCTCACACGAGAACTTCGGGCAGACATTCCCCCAGCCCTGCCACCTCCTCACAATCTGTTACTTCTCCCTCACTTTCTCTTTTCTCTCTCCTGTAACACCTGTAACTATTGTTCCTGCTGCTGCTGAACAATCTGAGTTGCATTAAGTTGCAATTAAATTGCATCCCTTTACCCCTAAATAATCCCATAATCCCCTAAGAATAAGGACAGATTGTCTCTAATAACCACAGAGCCATGACGGTTTTTAGAAAATTAGGATCTAACTGCGAATGTCCATGGATTTAATAACTTAAAAATAATAGTGCCATCAAAGCACCATCAGAGGTGAAAATAATTTTCCTTCATTAGACACTCGAGTTATGTGGGTTCCAGGGTCACTGACCCTTGCCGTCAGAAAGCCCACAGACACCTTCGACTCCCCCAAAAAGTAACGACCACCTGCCTGCAGCTACCACAGCCAGTGGATCAACACAAAGCTTGCAGGTGCCCAGCATTTCACGTTGCGTTCATTCTGTCAGCAGAGGAAGCTGGACAAGAAGAGACCATGTGAAAAACACACGCTGACAGCGCTCAGGTGAGTTTATTGGTCTAAGAAGATGCAGGTGTGAGTGACCCAGGAAGTTCAAGCCTGTTTGCTCTGGGGCCAACTGCACAGTCTTTTCCGAAGCCTCCTGCCCAGGAAGGAGAGAACAAACAGGCTTCCCTTGGGCGAAGCGTGTCTGTCTTCGTCCCGGTGCTGGAGTCCCCAGGACAGGCGCCCTGGCTCGGGCAGACCGTTTGCCGATTTCAAAAATTCTCCTCTGCCTCCTGTCTCCTGGCCGGCACAGCCTCTGTGTGTGGACAGGGAAGGGGGTGATGCCTGGGCTGGGCGTCCAGGCAGGAAGGTCATCGGGCCCACGCATGGGGAGCGCGGCAGGTTTTTGTGGAAGACGCCACTGCACGTTATTTTTCCCACAGAGAACCCTCACATCCCCACTCTTGATTTATTCTGAAACATACTTGGCATTTGGGCCACTTATTGGGATTTTGACATCCGGGGTGACACCCAGGGATGAGGACGACTATCATTTTAATGATCAGGGATCACTGAATCTCAATATCCTTTTATCTCCCTTCACTGTCAAAAAAAAATCATTTTTTTCTACAGCAAAGCGAGATTCTCCAAACTGACGCCGATTCAAATTAATTTTTTAATAACTGCTTGGTTTTATCACAACTTCCCCAAATGCTAATTAATTCTAATTCCAAACTCTGTAATTATAATACTTCTGCTGAAATACAAATTATCTGGTGCCCCTGGGGTGAACAACTTCTAGGAGCTCGTGTTCCATTCGGCTCCTTCGGAGGCCACGGAGGGCTGCCCTGCCCCCGCACCTGTGCCCCCCACACCCCACCCGCTGCGCAAGAAGAAGGGACGGGGCTGACAGTTCCCCCACCCACCCCGGCATGTCTCTCTCCTGGGCTGGGAGATGCACCTATTTTGGACCCCACACACAGCCTTCGGGAAGCCGCCTGTCACCAGCAGTCCGCACACAGCCCTGTACCTGCGGAAGGGGAATTGACATTGCCATGGAAACAGAAAGCTCTTCCCTGGGCTGTCACCATCCATCTCTCTCCGCCACTAGGCAGGGGTCAGAAAGGAAGGGAAATAGCCAGCTCAAGGGAAGAGGAGGAGGGAGGGAGGGACGCTGTGCCCCTGCACCTCGGAGAAATCCAATCGGCTTTCTCTGCCAACGGATGCCCTGGCGTGATCGCCCGAGGCATCCAGTCTCCTTTCCTTTTTCACGAGAAGCTGTGAATTCAGGTGCTGTGTCTCCGACCTGTACCCTTGAGGTCTCCGCGTTTGCTGTCACAGGAGGAAGCTGACCCAGAGGACAGCCCTGCCCTCCGATTGGATTATTTTCATGATGCTCTTTTAATGTTCTGTTTTTAGTGTCCCCATGCATAGCTCTGACAGGTCACAATGTAGGTGCACAAACATGGAGCCATGCCTGTAGGGACAGGGATACATAGGGACACAAAGAAAAGCAGAGCAACTCCCCTCTGCTCCCTGCTCTGGGGAGGGGAATGCGGCCTTGGCTCTGAGGCCCTGAGGAGGTCCCAGCACGCTGCCCACTCGAGCATGCCGTCCTCACGCCCGGCCTTGAACCTGCATCCTGTCCTGTCCTGTCCTCGGCAGCCCCTCTCTCTCTGCCCCTGCTGGACCCTGCGGGGGTTGCGTTAGCTCAGTCTGGACTTGGGATTCCAGGCTCGGCTGACGCCCTGGGTTCCTAGAGATAGGGGTGCTTAACACAGAGGTGCTGGGTGGGTGGGGGACCGAGGAGGACTCGGGCACAGGATCATCAAGAACCTGAGTCAGCAGGGTCCCTGCGTGCGTCTAACAGATCACTGCCTGAGGACACTCCTGTGCCCTGACGGTCTGCAAGAGCCCCCGCCGCCTGCACAAGTCCTGGTTCTCGGGTGGGCAGAGCAGAGGCTCATGCCTGGCCAGCAGCTTCCAGCGCCAGCAGGCCTCCTGCCATCACCGCCCAGCACCCCTAGGAGCTGACGCTGCATCGCGTTTTTGGAAGAAAGTCCATGCATTTTAGGACTATGACTCTGGTAAGGCAGAAACAAAGAGAGGCGTCCTCCACCGTGCTCCTCCTCGT
The DNA here is from genome assembly GCA_004363575.1 of Solenodon paradoxus. NCBI lineage: Eukaryota > Metazoa > Chordata > Mammalia > Eulipotyphla > Solenodontidae > Solenodon > Solenodon paradoxus. The sequence continues at coordinate 11,493 of RJWH01006412.1, forward strand.
GTGTCTGCAAGCGGCGGGAGAGTTCATGTGCCAGCTCGGCCAGACTCCAGCTCCCAGGTGCTTCGTCAGGGGACAGAGGCTGGCGCGAGGGACTCTACAGGTGTGGCCAGCTGCTGCCATCATCGACCGCACACGCTGTCCACACAGGCACATGTGCTTGTGTGTCTGGTATACTGATTGGTTCTACTTCTCTTGAGGCCCCTGACCAGTGCTGTGTATCTAGCGTTTGAATCACACACACACACACACACACACACACACACACACACACACACACACACCTCTTAGGTAACTGAGCACATGACTTGCTTTCTCGTATCATTCCCAAATGGGCAGCCCCTGCCTCCGCCTCCCAGTACACTCACAGCCTTCCCGAGCCCCCTCCACTCGAAGGCGTGCGCCCATCTGGACCAGCGCGCCTCCCGGGCGGCAGTCTTCTCCTCTGTCCGTTCTGCATGAAGCAGATTAGGCGCGATGCAGGGAGGCATTTCCACGAGAAGGCAGGTTGCGAGCCAGACTGCACAAAGTTCGGGGTGGGCTGTGGGGTGCCCTGCAGTGCCCGCAGCCAGGAGGCACGCCTGTCAGGAGCCCTGCCTTACTGGAAAGACCCTCCTTCTTCAAAAGCACACTTTCTCCCCGCTCTGGCCACGTGTTATATGTAACGACAATAGTCAATTACACCGGAGGAGCAAGACGTGAGACGGTGCCTCGTTCCAGAAAGCAGGTCTCCCATGGAAGGGTTTCCCGTCAAAGATTGCTGACAACTCTTTAAATGCTTTATGTGTATGCAGTTATAGGTGCTTGAGGCCACAAAAAATACAAGAAAACCCCGTTATTCTTGGAATGAAAGGAGACGCTACAGTGCGTGTGCAAAGTATCATGTGATTTTCTTGTAAGAGACACTAATGAAGTAAGATTTCCAGACTCTGGCATCACTTTCTCCGTGGCTCTTCAGGGACGGTACCATCATTGCTGCATCCAGGGCACTGATTCCCCACCGAGGGCAGGTTTGCCCTCCAGAGGACGGTGGGTACGTATGCGGCGCCACTTTGTGTCGTCGCAATTGGGAAGTGGCCGAGAGGACGCTGACATCTCGTCAGCAGAGCCTGGAATGCGCCTCCATATCTGAGAATGCATGTGACCCTCCCACCAGAGCCGAGACCTGCCCGGCCCCACCTCCATGGTGCTAAGGTCCCTCGGTGCCACCCCGCTCTAGAACAAACTAGATAGAAAGCAGGTGCTTTCCAGGGTGACGCTCCATGAAATGGAAGAGGATGAGCTCTTGATTATTGCCAGCTGATAGTGATGCCGGGCAGTCAGCAGAGAGAACACTGGTCTAAACCCAACGTGCAAAATGGTGTGAGTTCTCCTCAGAGAGCTGAGCAAAGAGCCCATTCCACCTCAGTGATCGCGTGCCGCTCCATCAACAAGAAGGGATGACAGTACTGCGATTTGTTCCACTTGATTATGGTTCATTTTGCTCAACTGGGAAGTCAGATTTGATGTTCACGATCAAGCACAAATCCCACACAATGTATTTAATAAGAATGCCGTGTCATTTCAAACGCCGTCATTAATTTGATTTTTCCCCTCTTACAACAATACATACTGGCACTGAAATCGAAGCCTCATTATCACTCTGGGTTTCTGCTCCTCAGCTTTAGCAGTGCAGTCTATTCGGTGAGACCCGGTTTTCGGACTAGAGAGCATGGTCCTTGTTGGTGCACGAGGAGTCTGCCAAGAAAGGGTGGGGCGAGAGCTGGCGTGCCTGTTGGGCAGCGTTCAAGCCTGAAGATGTCGGAAGGACGGGGACTTTGCTGACTGATATGTGGAGTGGTCTGGAGAGAATGGCATGGGGTAGTGTTGCATCTCGTTGACCTAGAAAGCATGGGAGGGTCACCATGAACCAGCACCAACCTGTTTCCAGGCCTTAAGCATGTCTGTCTCTGAGCTCCCCGGGACGCCATGTTGGAAGAGCCTGCGGGGTGGCAAGACAACTGGCCAGGCCCTCCTGCCCGCCAACACTCAGCTGGTCAACCCCCAAAGCAGAGACACCCTCCTCACCGGCAGCTGATCACAGACTCAGGACCCAGCTCGTCCGAGCGCAGATGAACCGACCAGCTGAACCCAACCCGACGGCCGACCTGCATTGAATGAGCTGCCAAAAACTTGCTCTAAGTTGCCGAGTGTCGGGTGGTTTGTCACACGAGGACAGGCGAGTGACGTGCCCTGGAACAAATCCAAATCCACCCATCTTTGTGGTGCCCGTTTCTCTTTCCCAGCTACTGGTACATACCTGGGGCCACTGCTGCCTCTAAAGGGGAGATCCTGTGAGAAATCCTGGAACGGATGCCCGGGCATGGAACTCCTTTCTTCAATCTGAGGACTGTGCTCTGGGCACTACAGGAGCCTGAGACCCATCTCTACTCCTGCCCTCTCCAGATGCCCATGTACAGCGACACCGTATCTGCCATTATCCATCTTGTCATGCAAAAAATCATGGACCCTCTTAACCGCTAAGTCAGAAAGCAATTGTTTGAGCAATGGGGTCCTTCAGAGCCCCAGCCCACTGCATTCCTCCAAGTCTTGATGAAGGTTTGACAAACGTTAATGATCTAACTTCACGACAATCATTAAGCACAACCAAGCGTGAGTCTCACTGAAGGGTGACTTTCCAGAATTCCATGATATGTGGAAGTCTTCTCTTTCTGCCATGCGGCTCAACTGAGACATAGGGAAGAAAAGGTCAGACTCAACCACATTAAGGACTAAAGCAGCCCTTGAAGAGCGTGGTCAGTGTGGAAGCGCTCTGGTATCTTACTTTCTGGCCTCAGTCCTTTAGATATATGTATAGCCTAAAAATATTTTTTTACAGATAGACTATGCCTAACTGTTTGCCCAGGATTTTCCATAATAGCCCAATTTACAATGTCCCTTCCTGGTGCACACTGGATCGCATTTCCCTTTACAGAAAAAGAAAGAATTGTTTCTCCTGCCAGCTCCCTGTTCGTGACATCACTGGCACCGTGACATGGCTCGTAAATTCTATGTGTTTAGACCTCCTCTTTCTAAGGAACCATTTGGTTCATTAAGGTCACAAGACATGAGGAATGCCCATCAGAATATAGTTTTCCATGGGAAGTGGCCCCAAATACCTGTCTTAGCAATCAGAACACAGGCTTCCATCAGAGGCGACCCCACATTCGTCCTGCCCATCAGAACACAGGCTTCCATCAGAGGCGACCCCACATTCGTCCTGGCCGTCAGAACACAGGCTTCCATCAGAGGCGACCCCACATTCGTCCTGGCCGTCAGAACACAGGCTTCCATCAGAGGCGACCCCACATTCGTCCTGGCCATCAGAACACAGGCTTCCATCAGAGGCGACCCCACATTCGTCCTGGCCAATCAGAACACAAGCCATGTCTTGGAAAATGCTCGTCCTGACTCTACTCTCTTCCCTTCAGGTAGAAGGTCAGTTGATCTGAAAAGTCAGCTCCAAGACAGTGCATTTGGCAAGCGCTGCCCTCAACATCCCCAATTTTCCCTCCCATAAGGTCACCTCAAGAAGCAGCTCTGAGGACCTGGGACAGACACCAGTGCGCAGGACATTCCTCAAGAGGAGGTAGAGCTGGGACCTGACCTCCCTCTCAGACTTCAAAGCTCTGTGATATAAACCATTGCAACCTGTAGAAGGTAAGCATTTTAAAAGGTGGAGAGATTTTAACATTATTTTTTAATAAACTATATTTTTACTCTCCTTATTCCTTAAGAACATTAAGTCACACACTGAATCTTTCCAAATCAGTGTAATGTTTTTAATATTTTGTATAAGAGAGATTGTTTTAAATCCTTTAGCAAAGAACAGCCCCTAAAATTCACAACACTGGGAAAAACCAAGCATCAACTATGAATCTAAGAAACTGATGATCACCAGAGAAGACAGATGCTGGCTTCTAGTAAATCTAATGCTCGTCCCCGCCCTCCTCCCACACCAAAACCCTCCGCCACTTTGTGACAGAAAGCACCAGCTCCACTCCAGGTCCCGGGCTGCCTCGAAGCTGCGTGGAACACACGCACCTTGCACTGTAGGGCAGTAAGGAATGGCAGAGAGAAAAATAACGGGAAAGGACTGAGAAAGGCACATTCAGGGAGCAACTGGAAACACTGAGGTCAGACAGGCTTCACGGGCTTATGAAGCTCTGGACCCTGAGGGATAACCAGGAAAGGACATTGAGAGGGAGTAACTGCTGACCTGAGATGATCAGGACCCATTCTCAGTGACACAGAAGCAGAGCCCCAGAGAAAAAGAAGCTGGCAGGGGCTCTCTCAATACTTGGAGGCCATGGAAAAAGCCTTGGTTAATGACATGGTGGTCAGACCTAAGCCTGGATGTGGTGCGTGTTAAAAGAAAGCAGGCCATGCCATTGGTTGACTCGAAAAATGTCTCACTTAGAGCTGGTCAGTCAGAGTAGGGCTGTGGGGACCCTAAGAGCATTTCAAGGTTTTATAAACTCACTGTTCTGGCTCCAGAATGATCAAAATGACCCTCAACTCCTGCCTGATGGGTTACTGGATCCCAAGTGTGAAACATCTGTAAAGTCATTTTCTTTGTGTAGTACTGTGTATATACATACATGCAGGGATTTGAATATTCCAAACCTATTTGAAATTTGGTTCTCTCTACTCAGTTTCCTAATTAAAGATTGAAGCATGCAAGTTAACCAAAGTGCAAGCATTGTTAAAGCAAATGAATCTCCTAATTATCATTTATGCATGCATCCATCCATCCAACCATCCATTCATCCATCTATACATCCATCCATTTTCTCATGATCCATCCATCCATTCATCCATCAATTTTTTCACCATCCAACCATCCATCCATCCATCTATATATCCATCCATTTTCTCACCATCTATTCATCCATCAGCCCCTTCCTCCAACTAGGTTTGAAAAGTATGTGATTATAATCTATTACCACTCAAAATATTCCAGGTGCTTAACAGTTACCTTCTGGAAGTAAATTTCCTGAAATAAGTCCTTCTTGTAGTTTTTGACAAATCTGTTACCAATACCTCATACATACTAAGTATGATACAAATTTAAAGTGATTTGATATTTTAAAGTGTACTGAGTGACTTTGCTTTTACCTTATTTGTATGGATAATCAGAAGTGTATGAAACAGAGTAAACTCTTACATAGAATGCTCTGTACTAAATTAAAAACTTAAACGGGCAACTTCATGCATTCTTTATCCACTGAAATTAGACTATTCCCTAGTTATGGCTTGTGAAATTTTTTATGAATATTGACTTTTATAGCAAGAATAGAAAATTTGACCCCAGGTGGCAAAATCAATTCAGATTCCTTTTGACATTTTCTAACCTTCGAATTTCTCCAGGAGCAAAGTAGCTGCATAAAGATTATATGCTTGGATATTAATTATTTCAAGTACTTTCCACAGGGGAAAAAAAGTAAATGTCACTCATGACAGTTCAGAAGGAAGTCAAGGTTTTACTCTCTTGCAAGTGAGAAAAAGGAGAAGCAGAGAGGCTGGAGGAGAGAGGAGCAGGCGTAGCTGGAGGGGTCCCGTGGGGGCAGATCCCAGGAGATCAAAGGTGCCTTCCCTGCTTCAAGACGCCATCTGGGCTCCTCGCGGGCACACCCGGCTTTCTCGCTCACTCCACGAGAGGATGACATTAATCCAGTCTTCAGCGTATGAACGCATTTCATGAGACGTGCCCTGCCAACACCCGTTTCATGTGAAGAGCATTTATGCGGCGGGCTCTCCAGGACTGTATGTCGGAGCGATGTGCTTCAGATAAAGTAATTACCCCTCTAACTTCCTGTATGACTGATGGATCAGCCACTGTCCGATGGAAATCCTGTGCAACGGCACCACACAACGGCGGCCCTGGGGGTCCCCCATCACCACGGAAGCCACCTCGCACGTCCACTGGGCGTCTGGACGTGTGTGAAGTCATCCAGGACAGGGAAGGAAAACAGAGTCCGAGTTTGGCAGAGAGGGTGAACTTTGGTACCGTCCAGCCGAGGAAGGCGCGTCCCGCTGGAGGAAGGGGTCCTCCAGTCCACGAGGACTGAGCGCTCCTGGGGGAACGCCGGGGGCATTCGCCTGCAGACATCAGCGCGGCCTCGGGTGGAGTGACCAGTCACAGCACAACACAGGCGAGAAGTGCTGGTGACAAGGAGTGCTGAGGGACAGGCGTGGGTCTGGTTAACGCTGATACACAGCACAGCTGTCCTTCCCCTCGGCCACTCAGCCCTGGGAGGCCCCGGGTCTGACGGAAGGACAGGACTCATGATCTTCTGTGGCCAGTGGACAAAGATATGGATCCTTGTTTAATCCAAAGCCGCCAATCACGATGAACGGCGGGACAGCGGACAGCAGGCTCCACCCGCTCAGAGCCCCCCTGCAGGAACGAGCGTGCCCCCCGCCCCGGGCACCCCAAATGCAGCTCCTCGGACACACGGCTGTGAAGTGAGCCAGGGCAGCAGTGGGGTCCCAACATGCGCGAAGGACTCCAACTGAGAAAAAGAATCCTGATGGCTCCATTTTGTGCTCAGGAGAATTTGTCCCAAACCTAGTTGCCAGGTGTGAGATGAACATGCCTGAGACAGTGGGCTTCCTTTCTGTTTGTCATCTAGGAATTTGAGAGCAACGTGCTTGTTCTTTTTCCTCTGTGGGTCTTTTCTCTGGGTGTGCTCTTAGGACCTCTGCTGCTAGCGGCTCCGGGCATGAGCTTTTCCATCGGGCCCCCAACAGACCTGCGGGGTGAGGCTGCGCAGCACCGTGCAGGGGGGAGGAAGCCGGAGCACTGTCCTAGCCCAGGAGGCTCACGCACTGGAGATGCTGAGAGGGATTCTGCAGGTCCCTTCCTCCCTCCACAGGCAAGAGCCAGAGGGAGGAAGGTGGCCTGAAGGTAATGGATTCAGATACTGGAGAGAAAGACTTGCAGTTTACAGGTGAAAATAGATGCAGCTCTTTGCAGATTAGAGTCGGGGGCTGGGAGGAAGCCTCTGATCATGGTCCAGTGGGAATCCTGAGTTTTTCAGAGAAACCGTAAGGCAGCCCAGGGCAAGGTTGCAGGAGTGGGGTGGGGGGTGGGGGGGTGGGGACTCCAATATCCACTGGGCTCAGCCGGAGCACTTCTGAGATTCTCTGTTAGAAAGACTGGATTTCAAATGATGGTATTTGAGACCAGGAATCTATGGCTTACAAAAGCTGTCAGCCCGCAGCCGTGTGCAGATAAACGAGCTCACAGAGAAAGGGAATATGACGAAAAATCACCTAGAATTAGTGACGGATTGTAGCAAGAGCTCGTTTCCTTTCCTTCCCTCTCTGGTTTTCACAGAAAGAAAAAGGTAGCTATGAAATGCACATTTTAAAAAAATCAGTTCTCCAGCTTTCCTTTTAAAGGAAAATATAGCATCAGGACTGCTGTTTAGATTAAGGTAGATTCTCTAGCGGGGCAGCAGTGCTTTAGAGCATTCCTGGTGGACTTCATCTCACCTCATAGCTTTTCTAATGAAAAATCACACTTTACACACACGTCCTCACAAGCATGGCGATGTCCCTATTTTCTCCTACGTGCCATGGAGAATATCTGGTTAAAAAGGACATTATCCCAAGTGAGGCGGGTCAAAAGGGGAGAGAATGGCTGGAGATCTCACCAACATTTGGAACAGGGAGGCATCATGGCAATCAATTACCAAAACACAGTTAAATAAGCCTTGGCAGTGACCAGTAGGCTGAGGTGGCCAGAGGGCACTTGGGTAGCAGAGGGTGGGTCCAGGTGAGGGAGTTCATCGCCCTCTTATTTTATTGTTATGTTTCTCCTCTCCATCCTCGTTTTTCAGATTTGTTTTTGCTCTGTGTTTTGGTCTGTTTTCGTTCATTAAAATAAAGGGAATTTTGTCAAAGGCACTGTGCTGCTGTTTTAGCAAAGCTGACCTCCTATAAACCCTTGCACAGTGGGCTGCAGACATTCAGGGACGTTCTGTTTTCTTGCATATGCTGCAGCCTCAACACCCTTCCTCGAATCCATGAATTCTTAACACATATTGACAAAGTGTCAGCTGTCAGCCGTAGGCGCTGTTTCTTCTAGATTTCAGGTCTGCTCACCTCCTCGCATGCAGAGTCAGAAAACAACCTCTCCATTCATTCACTTATCTGTTCATTTATTCATCCACCAGACATTAATGAAGGCCCCTTTAGATTCTCAAGAAGGTGAATTGCAGATGCAACAGCAGCTCCAGTGAGAAGCCTCTATTGATTTTGCAGAGAGAACTAATTTCTCTGCCTCCTCCCTCAGGACTCAGATTCCACTTTCACACCCGGCACAATCTTCTCTCCGTCCATCTTCATTATCCTCTGCCTTCCTCCCACCACCCCCACACCGGCCTGGGCATGGCGAGATTCTAGCGTGCTGGAGACGAGTCTCTTTCCTTTGTGTGTTCCATGCTCGCTGAATACGCCTGAGCCCTCCCCAGCCGTAAGAAGCCTCGAACGAAATTCAATGGTCTCGGAAAAAAGGGCTCTAAAAGTGTGCCGGAATATCGGGGTGCAAATATTTTTTCTGATTAGAGATTTTTGTCTCTTTGGGGTATTTACTAGGAGTGGGATTTCTGGATCCAATGGCAGATCCAGCTTTGCTTGAGGGATTGCCACACTGTTTCCAAAAATGCTGCACCGGTTTACACGCCTCCTGCAGTGTAGACGGGCCCCTTTTCCCCACACACCCTCCCACGCGTGCGACTAGTCTTTTTGATGGAGGCCGTGTTGGTGTGACGTGGCAGCTCACTGCAGATTTCATCTGCACTTCTCCGACTGATGCCGAACACTTTTTTTCAGGTATCTGCAGGCCATCTGTGTCTTCTTTAAACAAGTGTCTACTCCGTTCTTTTGCCCATTTTATGATGGGTCATTGTTTTTTATCAAAGAAGCTGGGGTATATGCATGTGTGTATGTGTGTGTATATACACATACACACATACATACATGCATACATACATGTGTGCATATATGCATGTGTCATTTCAGTGGAATTCTGTGTCACTGCTGAAAAATGAAAATGTGCCCTTTGCAACACTGATAGAATTTGAATGGATCACAGAAGTGAAATAAGTATGAAAGAAAAAGAGATATTCAGCACGGTTTCACTCATACATGCAACATAGTGAAGTTAATCAAGCAGAAACTCCAGCAAAATCTCTCAGGACAAGAGATGAGGGCTGCCCGGGGTGGGAGGGGACAGGGACGGAGAGAAGGGACAGGCGGGGTGAAGGTCGCTGCAACTCTGGTGGAGGGCGCAGCGTGACATACAGACGGCGACAGTGTCAGTATTCAGACATGCATGTGGCATTGTGAACAAGAGAGATACTAGATACCAATAATTTTAAAGAACGCCAGAAAGATTGGTAATACACCTTTACAACGAGAAACCACCTACTCTTCAATCTCCTATCCCATTTTATCAACCGGGCTTCATCTCTGCTGCTACCTACTCCCTCCTGAAGTCGCTCTAAGCTGGTGATAGTCACATCTGGCATCCACAGATCTTACTGAGCCAGCCAGCTAGCCACTAAGAGAAACATTTCATTGAAAGAAATGACGTGTATGTATACATATATACACACATATATATGTGTGCGTGTGTATAAATACATATATCATGGATTGCAGATGTAAATTTTCTAGCCTGTAAACTTCAAACTGAGTTGACGCCAAAATGCAACCTTCCTTCAATAAAATCAATTTAAAAGGGGACACAATGCTGAAGTGACATAAGGATGCTGGAAAAAGCACAGCTGCATAGCAACAGAATCTTGATTTGGGGACACCCTTTCTGTATCAAAGCTGCAATGAATGTCGTTCTTTTATAGGAGCCAACATTTTCATCTGTGTTTTCTACATATTATTTGAAGAACATGTACACATTTTCAATTGAAAAATAGGATTTGCATTCATTACCACAATCTAATCCTGCAGGGTGTGAATGGGATCTACGTCAGTATGGTTTCCTCTCTGGGGAGCCTCATCACAGACTGCATCTAAACATCCCTTTGACGTGGGACCTACACTGACGGTGAACTTGCCAGCAATCTAAAGCGCCTGGTGTAAGCAGCAGGTAAGAACAAACATTCTAAAGACATGAGAATCAATGACAAAGCTTGACTTCAAGGAAGCTGAGCGGAATTGTAAGAAGCTCTCTGTACATACTGTAGCTGACACCCATTCTGGGTTTCGTTGACTTCATAAATTAAAAGCTACTTTCTTGCTAATTAAATGAATCAGGCGCTTCCCTAGAGCTGATATTTTAAACAAGCTTAATTGGAAACGTTAAATGCGCACCCATCATTATCAGGCAATGGGCTTATGTGGTTTATAAGCATGGACCTTCCTTTCTGATCAGGTCTCGTTTCTGAGGACATTTTGCCTGCACGAATTCTGAAATCTGTTAAGAAGTCAGAGAATACAGGAAGCCAGAAATTTTATTAAAAAGCCAGACAGAGTTCATGGAAAAGATACATCTGCAAGTCTGTGGGCTTCTAGGTGCAGACACACACACACGCACACAAGCCTCTAATGCACATGTTCGATCCAAGGCCAACATTTTGCAGCTTGTAATCTTGCAATTGTTGTGAGTATTCAATCTATTTAAATGAACTTGGATAAATGAAACAATGAAGAATCGCTGGTCCGTTATATTGGTGTCTGGAAAGACTCTGGGGAAATGGATCCTAATTCAGCCACATTTGCTGCTCTGAAGGTAACGGACAGCAGGAATTTGGGATCCAGTGACATGTCCCTTTGCCAGGACTCAGCAGCTACTGCAATGGTGGGGGCACTAGTTTTGCTCAAAGCAGGTCTTTAAAACAAGAGTAACCAGTTTGTACCCTCACGCTCAAGATTGCTACCTGCAAAAGTCAGTAGCTGGAAAGAAAGAGACAGCCTGACATACAAAGCGGGGGTGGAGAGAAAGGCACCATCAGGTCCAGTTTGTTAACAGGGAAACTGCTGCTCAGAAACTTGGGATTTGACTCCCTCCTTCTCACTGTGCCCTCGGCCTCGCGCTCTCTTATTGATAAATCGATTAGCGGAAGGTGTTTGATTATTCAAATGCTAGAGAATGCTGTAGTCATCAGTACTTCATCTCCAAAGAGGAAAGTGAAGATGCCCTGTGCTGCGCGGAGGTGGCTGGACACGACCAAGTCCACAGCAACTGCGAGCTGCAGGTAAAGAAAACGTTTAGGGCAAAGAAGGTCGCAGAACGTGCCCTGGAGCACCCATCCTCAGTATGCAAGGAGAGGAGACGGGTTCAAATGACTTCTGGCTTGTAGGTGATCTTATTTCTTCGAGGGGCCAGCCACTTATTGAAAGCAATAACTGCATGTGATTAGTTTAACTAAAGGCTGTGTGAGAAGAGAAGACATGCAGAGACGCCGAGAATGGGGAGTGACCGCGGAACCGAGGTGGAGAGAGGGGTTTGTGGGCCCAGGCGAGGCGCAGGCCTGGGGCCACCAGAGGTTGCAAGCACAGGGAGGAATGACGCCCACTGCCTTCAGAAGGAGCATCCCCACCAGGTCAGCCCCTGCTCCTGCAGAAGGAGGCATTTCTGTGGTGGTCCGCCCCCAGCTCGCCTGAGGTCTGTGGCACCCAGTTACACGCCTTCTAAATGGCAATGCCCTCCCCCTTGCCTGCCCAGCCAACATGAACTTGGGAGTGAGACAGATATCGCTTTCTTCCCAAACAGGGAAGTTCTAATATCAAATAATAAATAATACAATGATAAAGAACAGTGTCCCTAATTACCGACCGACAAACAGAATCAGGACCCGAATTCAAAATGTCAGAGCCCAATGCTTATTCATTTTCACAAATGCCAAGAAAACTTTCCTAACCCTCAGATCCTCCCCTGGGAGTGGGGGGGGGGGGGCCATCGGGTCCTGTCATTTCTGGAACGTTCCTCTAGCAAATTAAAAAGCCTCACTTGCAAAATTCACCAAGTACCCAAGTCTTTGGATATTTCAGAAGCCTTCCGAAGAGCAAGCGGAGCTGGAGAGGGTGCAGCGCAGAGACGAGGTCAGCCTCTGCCCGGCCGGGCCACGTTCCTGGCTGTCGGGGGTGGCCCATGGCCAGGGTACAGTTGCCAGACATCAACGTCCGGGAAGGGACCAGGAAGGGTCGCATCCCAAAGCTCACCCCGTCGGAAGCTTCTGGAAGCCATGCACAGGCAGGCCATGCGTCTCCAGCCATCGTGGGGTTTGGGAAGGTGTGAGCCTGCAGCGGCGTCTGCCTCTCCCAACCCCACCGTGTGGCCTTGTTCTCGAGGTGACAAGGAGCTGGTGGCACCTGTGTGGCAATGGCCTTGGAGACCGAGAGGAAGGTCCAGTCTGGGCCTCCCACGGGGCACGGGACCTTGGGTGGCTTCCTGGCCTTGCGAAGGTTTGGCTCTGCGCCTGTAAGTGCCCATCATAACCTCCAATAACTCAGCTATGCGTCTGACAACAGTCCGTAAAACCACTTAATGGGCCCTCCCTCTGCTGGGACCCAGCGAGGGCCCCTGCAGGGGAGTCCAGCTCCCGGGAAAAGCCACTTCAGGTAGCTGAGGGGGCGCATTTCGGGCAGGGACCCGCACGGGGGCAGGCAGCCCGGGAGGCAGTGCACTCAGGACAATGGTAGGTCACAGCTCCTGGGGCCCAGGGGATGCGTGGTGACGGCCCCTGCCCACTCTGCGACGTCTCCAGCAGGACTGCAGGCAAGCTCTGGCCAGAGCGAATGCAGTGGCCAGCAGACTGGGCTCTGTCAGTCACACCTGGGTTTCATGATCTCACCCAGGTTGCTCAGCCGTCTCTGGGCCTCAGTTTCCCCGTCAGGCTCATGGGGCGAACGCCCCAAACCACCGTTCTACCCCCATACACAGCTCCGGGCACAGAGGGGACAGGAGATGAATGGACCTCGGGGGACCCTGCTTGGTGGGCTGTGTTTACTCCCTGGAGACGCAATGCATTCACTGTCATTCAGTTAAGTCCAGACCGTGGACGGCATTCCCGGAGTTGGGCTGGGGCTCCCGCAATACAGACCGGGACCAAGCCACTGCCGGGCTCCCCCAAAGGTCTGGGAAAGAAGCACCGCGTCTTTCTAGGAAGTCATGTCCTGCAGGCGCATCCCCGCCGCTGCCTTTTCTGGGGGGCACCGAGGAGACGGTGGCTTTGCTCTGGTGTCCGGGGAGAATCACTTGGACAGGCCGACACCCAGTTATGGGATCGTCCCCGGCACCTCATCCCGGCCTGAGTCACCCCAGCCACATTCCCGCAGACACAGGCACAGCAGTCAACGTCGTGCTCACCTGCAGCCGCGCTGTCCCCAGCCCCCACTACCCCGCAGAGGACACAGCCTCCCGCCCCTGGGCCAGGCCAGCCCCTGCCCCAGCACGGTGTGAGAAATGTGGGGCTCCATCACGTCCGCCCCAAGCCATCCTGCACCCGAAGGACCCCCTGCAGGGAGCTGAGAGGGAACAAATGCCTCCGTGGCCGAAGGCGGTCCTCCCCCTTTCCAGCCCAGGATTCAGCTGTCGGCCCCGGAAAGGCGTTCTCCTCCACATTCAAATCCGAATGCCCTGCTCACACGTGGAAGCCAGAGGCTTTGTGTAACGAACAGAAATGGACCCAGAAACGGAGCCAGAAACGGAGCACACACGCACTGCAGAGGAAGCAAAGGGCTGTGGGGGAGGAAGACCGGGCCTCCGGACCTGACCTGCAGAATCAGAGAAGAGTGGAGCCCGAGGCAGGGGTCTCCCCGGCATCTAAAGGCAGCATATCAGGCCACAGGGGACCCCGTTCTTCCCAAAGCTGCCAGCCCCCCAACCTGGACACGGAGGGGAAACCAGGGCACCCAACCAGTTTCCAGGGCAGAGCGGCAGGCTCCCCTCTTCAGATAGCATCACACCCTTTCATCAAACGCACTTCTGCCAGGTTTGCTGGGACCGGGGGTGTCCCCTGGAAAGAGGAGGCGGGGGCATACCCCCCTCTGCAGAAGGCGCGGGCCTCGCCGCCCGAGGAGGAAGAGGAGGAGGAGGAGGAATTTCTCAGCGTGTCACCCGAAGGGCGCCTGCAGAGAGCTTGGCATGAGGCAGCTCCGATTTCTCAGTGACAAGTGGCGTGCTCACGGACGGGAGCGGATGGGCTGGCTAATCGCTCCCCGGTGCCTGCACCCTCCGGCAGAATCATACTGCTTTATGCAGATGAGCTCATAGCAGTTTCTCCAATTTGGCTTTTACAGAAAAAAAGTGCCAACTCCCCACCCTGTGTCAACAGTCACCCGAGGGCCCCACTTTACAATGCAAGTGTCTTCCTATTTAAAGACGAGCTTTTAGCTGAACATCAGTGCTGCCTTCAGAGTTTAATTACCAGTCTCCCCATGGGGCCCAATGAGGCAGCGACTCCCCCCAAGGGGGTTCTGCTTGGTGATGATCTTTAACTAAGTAAGCAAATGCCAAACCAGCTCCGCTTAAAGCGCCCGCGTGTGACTTCGGGCTCCGTTGCAAGATGGCAGGTGGCTGGGGAGCAAGAGCAAGTCCCAGCCTGGAGCTGTGCCTTCCTGATGGAAAAAACCTTCAGTGGCTACATCTGTGTAGTAAACTAGCGAGCTAGCACCCGGATTATATAAAGTAATAGGGACCTAAAGTGGGACCTACAGATGTAATAATAGGGACATGATAGGGCCACATTGCCACATGGAATAGAGGCCAAACTGTACGTGACATTCACGTCCCCTCTTCGGAATTACTAGAGGAATTGGTAACGGCAGAAGCCAGCTTCTGAAATCGTGTCCAATTGTGTTAAATCAGTTCGTTTATTTCTAAATGTATTAAATCTGCTAATTGTGACCCTAAAGAGGGCTTTCTTTTCAGTCTCAGTTTGCAGAGGTACAGGCAGCAGATGTGGAGGCTCCCGACCTGTCGCGTCACCTGTCCCATTGCTAGGAGTCCTGAAACGACGCCTTTCTTCCAACACCACTCGGCAGGTGGACTCTGGGAGACACAACCGTCTTTCAGAAGACAAACCAACACGCCAAGAATAGCCCACGTTGAAACTTCATCTGAAATTGGTCCAGAGTTAAACCTTGAGGGCGTGCCCAGAAGCCATCAGAATGTTGAGAGGGTAACAGCATAAAGAATGCTCTTTATCTTCTTGTTTTGAGAAAAAAAAAAATAAAAATGAATCAAGCCTTGAATTTGATTTTTAACTAACCCAAGCTCAGAGCATCCTAAGTTGACTGAGCCCCAAATAGGTCCAGCAAGGCATGGAGCTTTCATTCCAGAAAGTTCCAGAAGTGTCTTTGGTTATCTGCTTTCAAACAAGAAGGCTCAAGGCTGGGAAGTTGTGTGAAGGAGGACAGATTTTAGAAGCTGATCATTACAGTGTTTGTGAAAACAAACTAAAAAATACAAAGCCTCCTGAAATGTCTACTGCCAATATGTGATCACTGGAAGAGCTCCCCTTCAGGACTGGAAGACACAGGTGCTCGTTTTGTTTCTTCCACATACATGAATTTGGGAATAAGTCATCCTCTAGCCTCAGATTCTTCTTATTTGACAAAAAGCTTCTCTCTGTGGGGCAGGGATTTTAAACGCCAGCTGAGTGACAGAAGAATGGAGGGGAAGCAGAGTAGACAGGACAGGCCCCTTGGAGGATGGTGACACAGAGGCTATGATAAGTCTGACCTAAGCTGGCCAAGGACAGCAGCTCACTCCAGATCTCGCTCATCTCCCATGCATGGACATGTGCAAAGTTATTGAACGCGGCGCCCCCTGGGGGAGCAGCGGTTGGGTCAGTCGCCTCTGAGGGAGCATAGGGCACATACCCCTGAGTGCCAGTCCCAGGTCCAGCGGATGGGGGAGGGAGACAACCAGTGTGAAGAACTAAGTAAAATAAAAACGAAAATGCTTCTTCCTCCTCTCTCTTCCTGCCTGCCTGCCTACTCACCTTCATTCCTGCCTGCACTTTCCCTTAAAAAAAAAGTTAATGAATGAAATGTGAAAGGGATAATAAAATAATGCCAAAAGGGATGAACAATGAAAAGTTAAGAGCCTGGCTTGGCCATCTGTGTCTTTATTAGATTTTGTGCATGAACTGGACCCTCAGCAGGTGAGCCTCGTTTCACAGGACATACCCAACGTCACCCAACTGGCGGCCGGCCCTCCGGAGCCCCGCTCCTCACCCACATCGAGTGCCAGGCCAGATACTCACCGTGATTTCACTAGCTCCCTTGCTCTGGCCCCTGGACGCCTTCCGCTGCTCAGTGACTGAGTCAAAATGTCTCACCGAAAGCTCAACAAGATTTTGCATGTCTCTGCTAATCCCTTTGAAGATGAAAAAATGCCTTTTCATCAAAATTGCTACTCAATGCCACCAAACACTTGCCACTCCTTGAGGACATCACTTTCTTTCCAGTCGGGAGATGGTCCCAGCAAACACAGGTGCCCTTTGAGGAAGGTTTCTGCAGAGGAGGACTGTCCGCAGGGATGGCTGACACAGACCTCCCAGGGTTGACAGCTCATGAGAAATGGGGACAAGGGGAAGCTGTGGCAGGTGGACAGGGGCTACACTGCCCGGTGGGGCCATGACACCCCCACATTCGCCAGGGGCCCCTACGGACAGAGCCTGATGGGGCAGCTGGTGAAAGAGAAGGGGGTGCAGAATCTCCCGTGGAGGGGAGCACTGGCACGTTCAGTTCCTCAGAGAAGTAGCACAGAGAAGTAGGCTCGTTGACTTGCTGTGGACAGATTCCCGGGGTTCAGCAGCTTCGAGCAATACCCATTTATCCCATAGCTCAGTCGTTCTGATGGCCCCTGGGGCTGCCTTCTCGGCTCTGGTGTCAGAGGCGGAAATCAAGGTGTAGCCAGGATGGGGTCTCCTTGGGACACACTGGGGGAAGTCACTTCTCAGTGGAGCTGGTAGAATTAAGTCCTTATGGTTTGAGGACTGAGGTCTCTAGCTCTGTGCTGGCGGCTAAAATATTTAACCGTTTTGGACCCAACTGCTACTCCACCAGGGGGCGCCCCATTCATTAACTTTACTCTCAGCTCCCAGGTCCCCCAGATTTCAGGTCATGGGGCCCTTCCTCGGATTTCTTTTCCTACACTGACCTCAGGCCCAGATTCAAAGGGATCCTGAGGCCAGATCCACCCTGTCCTCTCCTGGTCTTAAAGTCAGTTGATTTGGACCTTTCATCACATCTACAGAATCCCTTTTCATTTATAAGATGAAATTGTCATGGCGACGAGGTCTCATCATACTCAGACTGCAGCCACACTGAGTAGTGGACATTATCAAGCGTCATGGGAGGAGATCTTGGACCTATCCTGGTCGTAACCAACTTGGAGGAATTCCCTCTAAGGTGGGTTAGAGAGTGAGAGCCAGGCTAAGATCTGGTAAAATTAAATTCTTAAAAGAAATGAGCTGAGATCAAATCATTCTGGATAAGAAACTAAACAGTGGGCGGGGGAGCTGCACAGCCATGGTTCATAGCCTCTAATCAACCTCCCAAATCCACGATGTGTGAGGCGAAGGGTGGGGAGGAGCCGAGCTGGCCCATCCACCTCCCTGGGAAATTGTGCCTCTGATCACAGGGCAGTGTCAATGGTTGATTCTTCTGACCTGGCTGTTTTACAGGACAGAGAGGCCAGACTTGGAATGAAGACCTGGGACCACACTGTTCCAAGAGCCTTTCGTCCTTGAGAAGCCTGAGGACCCCAGAAGTGGAAGGAGACACAGGAGGAGAAAGTAGAAGATTCCAGAGATAAGGCCAGAAGGGTCCCAGCAACTATTCCCTCTTCCAGACTCATCCAGTAGAAGGGATAACTTGGGGCAGCGAGGAAAGGGATTCAGGGAGTCCAACACACTGATGGAGATGCCTGTCCGGAGGCCTCCCAAGGAACCAACCTGTCCACCTCCCAGGCCAGTGACATCTAGAATCTGCCACATGGTCCTGATCACTCTGTCTCCTCAACAATCTCACATTCGGTCTCAGGATGCCTCCCGAAGACCAGAGCCAAAGGCTAAGTGCCGGATCCACATTCCGTCTGGACCAGATCCTGCGTGGCATTCGAATCTAACACCGCTGGCCCGATCCTCGGGAGGATCCTCGGGAGAGCTTTCCTTCTCGCTGTCTGATCCGGAGAAACTGGCACCTACACCATCTTGATGCATTTTCACCTTTCTACCCTACCTGGGCAAACTAATTTCACTATGATTTATGCTGCAAGCAGTTTGAGAACACAATTACCTGTAGTGTGCTTAAAAAGCTTTCTCTTCATCCCACATAATAACAGGCATTATTTCCTCTGTGCGGGACTCGTGAGTGCTCAAGGGATCAGAGTGAAAGACTCTTACAGATCATCTGGAAATGGTTTTCCAATTTTTTTTTTTTTTTTAAGTCCAGGATGAGAATGCAGATGCAACCCAGAAATTGAGCCATCCCTAAATTTCATCTTTGTATCTCTGATTACTGCTCCAAACCATCTGCACTTAATTGTCATTCAACAAATTGTTGAACAATCAGCTAGGATTAAAAGACAAGCCTCTTCGGAACAGTTTTATTGGTGGAGTTTGAAACTCAAAGCAGCGCGACAGCCTCTGTCCCAACATTTCCCTCGGGACTTTAAAACTCCATCAAAAGGGTTTGTGGGTCTGTGTGAGACGTGATTACAAAAGCATGGGGCAGCTTCCTAGAATTCCAATGGATTCTGGAGATCCACACAGATCGCCTCGAATCGGCAATCACAGGGCAAGCAATGATGGGTTCTGGTGGAAGTCAGCCATGGGAGGTCATTCAGTGTGAAAGACCTTTTCTGTATTATGATATAGAAAATAAAACTGTGCTTATGTCTTTTCTTCACTCTGCACCAACAAACACAAGTTTGTTATCTTATTAACTCAAACCCATTTTCAACTCTCTTCTATCCAATCCTTTCTTTTCCAACCAAGAGTTGTGGTCTCAAAATACTCCTCTTAATGCTTCACATAGCACACCAGTTTGCATCCGGAAGCATACCATAAACACTGGCCAGAAATTCCTCTTTTGATTCTCAAATCCAGTTCAACCTCTACACATTTTTTTCAGAATTATTCTTTTATTATTCTAAGGCAGAGTGATGGTAACACTGGAATAAGATAATTCGAAATGGAAGTCTCCCCAGACATCACTTAGTTCAATTTCCCATTTAACACCTGATACAGCTGAAGCCTAAGAGGATACCTGACTGGTCTGAGTCACAGCCAGTGGTAGATCTAAGTTAAAGAGAAAACTAAAATGTCCCCCATCCACAGAAGGGTGCCCGCCATCTTGTTATTTGTAGAAGATTCCAATGTTGGGTTTAAACAATTTTTTAGGATACTACTAATTATTATATTGAGCTAAGAAGTTCTAGAACATGTTTGGAAGCTGGACCAAGCAGGTTATGTTCTGGTAAAGTCTTAGAAGATCCAGCAGCAAGGGTAGCTCTCATGGGTATCAAAGTGAAGGCAAGATGGTTGAGTCCTTTTGGAAATGTCTGCCACTGACTGTAGGCACTGTTACCAGTGACCAGTTCCACAGGGGTGTCCCTGTGGGAACTCAGCCCCGCAGGGTCCCTCGCAGCCTGTGAGTAGGTGTGGGGATACTGGGCCAACTTGGGCAGTCACCCTGTGGTCAGTGGTAAGTGGATTTACACTGTGTGTTGAGTTGGAGCCGTCATTCTGCTTACGAGTAAGTCACCTCCTCCCTCTCAGACTGCATTTCACTGAACTGCATTCTGAAACATCTCAGACACCATTCCTAGGTGAGGTGTTCTTGGGCTACAGCAGAACAAGCACGTGGCAGATCAAAAGCACTTTGGTAACCTTCTGTGGTACATCAGGCTAATCGCTCTGCTCCTGCAGACTCTCATGGTGCTGCTTCTGTTTCTGTTTGGGGGGCATTACAATATTAAATTAGTAGGATGACTTAGCATCTTGCATTGGAATTGTGTCTTCTCCATTTCCTCCATCAGATGGCAAGCAGCTTAGCCACGTGCCTTGTTCTGTACACAGCACCAAGACCAGATCCCAGCACATCAAAAGCGTTCAATAAATGGCTGATGGACGATGCGTAAGTGAATGAATGAACTGATGAATACCTTATATTCCAAAATGCTGTATAAATTATGAACATGGACACTTTAAAATTCAGTATTCAGGCATTGCTAGCCCCACTTTTCAGAAACACAGACGGGCTGAGTGATTAGCTCAAGTTCAACAGCTACGACATGAGAAATTCAACTCCAGAATCAGAGAGGCGCTCATGGACGCAGGGAACCCTGGAATAAAGGCATCTGTGATCTTGAACACAGACATCTTTACTCAGGCAGATGTTTTACAGATGTATATAAACAGGGTAAAAATAGTAAAACCCAGAGGAAGACCCATCACTCACTAGCAGAAATGTATTTCGTATCACCTCTTCAGGGCTGAGAGCACAAATCAATTGGCTTCTGAAAATGGCTTAGAATCAAAATCCAACTGCATTTACTACCTTCTAATGATGCCAACATAGGAATCAGAATAGAAATGCTAACATCAATCCAACACAACCCTCTTCAGTGAGAGAAGATGACACTCATTCAACCTTCTCATGCAAAACAGTTATTGTAAGTGCAAACACAGAGCACTTCGACAAATTTAAACCAACGCTGTCCTGATGGTAGAAAGTTGATTTGCTGGGTGAGACAGATATCAGTTGGCCAATACTGCTACATATTTTTTGAAAACCAACTCTGTCAGTGGGAAAATTAGACTGCAGAGAATGAAAAGCGATATATAATATTTGCTGCAATTTGCTCTCTTTTTCCTTGCCCCGATCAAGAGCAAAGCGTAGACTCACGAGCTTCCAGCAAGAATATGTTTGAGGTCAAAGATGCTAGACTGACCAGGACCTGCGAGTGAGCACACACAGACGTCTCAACACGTACGGTGAAAGTTCCAACGTGAACTGACAGGTTTCCTTTATGATCAGAGTTCTAAATACCTGTTTCCTGGTGATACAACATTTGGATTTATAACTGCGTCTAGCAGGTATGCTCTTTGGCATATTCCCAAGGACAACATTTTAAAAAGACCTTGCTTCTTTTATAGTTAATACAAGTCTGCCTTTTAGTGTTAGTGTCCAGAGATCATTCGAGAAATACAGGTCCACCCCTTCCTCGGTCTCAGACATGTTCCCTCCTTCATGCGTATCAGTGAAAAAAGATGTCATCACTTGACAATGCTTACACATTGCCACTAAAATGGACGAAATGATCATCTTTATAAAGTACCAACTCCTACACAGCAGGTGAATTTGAAGACTGAGATGATGACTCTATTTTCCAGAGAAGCCACCTGCACAGGCAGGACCAGCAGTCTGGGCCCCGTGAGACACAGCAAGACAGAAACCTGGTGCTTTCCATGGGGCACACGCCAGCCAAACCGCGGAACCATTTTTCTCTACTTTGATTTGAAAAGAGATGGTCCTCTTTTTCTCTCTAAACTGTGAGACATTAAAGGCTGTTTTTACCAAGCTTTCTTCCCTTTTCACAAGCCAGCCTGGCCGTTTCAGCGCCTTCGGAAATGATTTGAAACCTCGATCGTTCTTGGCAGCACGTGGAGAAAAGTCCTTCACGAGGGGCACCTCGAGGAGGCGGAAGCAAGAGCCCGTGCAGGCCGGACGCACCGGCAGACATCACTTTTATTATGGACATAAAGAAACGCCCGAGTGAAGCGCAGCTACCTTCTCCCTGACAAGCTGTCGATTGTCACTCCAGAAAAGGGGCTTTTTCTTTGAAATGCAACCTTATAAGAAACATCAAGTTTAGAATGGAAGCCCTTAACGTTTGAAGGGAAGAGATGTGATCGAGCAAAACAAACAGGCCCCTGCATGCGGACTGGGAGAACACAGCCTCTTAGCTAAGGAGCTAGACAAGCGAAGACAACGGTTACTCAGGAGTGAGAAGCCGAGAGCACAGCCACATGGAGACCCTCCCGGGGCCACAGCTCGCTCCAGCTCCAGGAGTAAATTCAAACTTTCCAAGCTAGCGTCCAAAGTCAAGGTTAGGATTTGCGATTGCTCATCATTGCACACAGATACCTAAGCCATAATGGCAACTAAATAAATAATACTAAACTGCACCTGCGTTGGCCAAGGGGAGGGTCTCCCTCTGTACCTTTGACTCTGGAGGGGAAAAGGAAGCAAAAGAATGAGATAAATATTTCATGGTTTCATTTCTTAGAGGAATTAAGAAAGTCTATGAATCGAAGACATTATTTATTTAAAAACCAACAATGAACGACGGGGACAAGCACAGCCCTGGTCTTTGGATGACAGAACAGCAGAAGAGAAGTGGGAAGAAATCATTTACTCACATTCCAATGCTGAGGCTGAGCCGTGAACAAAGGCAATGCAGAACTTTTGGTAATAGTTTTTAAAACCAAGAGCACCTTCCTCGCTGCTTGTGGGCCCCCGAATCCCATTGTGCATCTTTTAAAAGACACACTCGTGTCCAGGAGCACAGCACGCGTGCATCGCTCTGCATCACCCTGCTTTGGGACTGAAGATATACAGATGTTTTCAGAGTCAGGGAGACGTAATCTCCAGCCCTAACTAGCAGAAAGGGCCAAGAAAAAGCAAACACACACCAAGCTTCAGCTGGGACCAGTGAAAGATCCACCTCCTGAGGCATCTTGCAAGATTTTCAGATTCTTTGTATGTGCGTTTCGTGAACACAGACAAGCCCTGTGTCAAAAACGTCGTAAGTGCTACCTGAATTAGGTTGAGACCCACGCACACAAAACTTTCCCTGAGATACTCCAAGCTCCCCCAGCAGGCAGGCCCAGCTCGACCCCAGGCACCTGACTGCTTCTCCTTCTCATTCATGGACACGGCCCACTGAGCACGACTAGCCAGGCAGGGGCTCCAGGGACGTCGGGAGGGCTTTGTGCTAAGGGCTGGAAAGGGGTAGGGCACGCTCCTCAATTCTGTCTGCTCAGTCGGGGCTAGGGGGCTGGGTCAGTGCTTAGCAACTCCCCCAGGGTTCCCCAGTTTCCTTCCCTGCTTTTCTGAGGCAATGGATACAAAACGAGTCATGTTCCGGCTTCCATTTTTGAGGGTCTCCACTGTGATCCTTAGTCCGTGCGACGTTTTCTCCAATGAGACTTAAAACCAGCTGTCCTAGGAAGCGCCCCTCTCTCCTTCTCTTTCTGCCAATCAGTCAGACCAACTCAAATATTAGAATCGGTCTCCTTTTCTTTTCATGAGGCACCCAGCGGAGAGTCTCTGACCCTGTCTTGTCTCTTGGGATCAGTACATGGTCCCAAAGAGGCAGAAGTATTTATCGGCTACCTCCCCCCACCGAAACAAGTCCGAGTTGCTGGAATTTTTGGAAACGATACAAAAAATTCTGCTTAATGATTGTTATGTGTTCCTTTATTTCTCCTGTGACCCACTTGACAAATTAGTTCATTGTGCACAGAATAAAAAACAGAACAGCCCTGTAAGAACCCACTGTTGAAATTGCTGAGCCTCGCTCTTTCCGTCCTGCTACCACGTGAAGATGGCATTGCGAGCTCCTACTTGCGTGTGTGTCGGTAAGAAGTAAAAAGGGAAATGAGGAAAATTTCCCCCATGTGGGTGTAGAAGCAGAGTTCATTAGAAGCTCATTAGAAGTTCCTGCTGCAGTGCGGGTCCTGGTGGTCCCATTCACACGCCGATAAAAACCAGCAAGGAGAAGCTATCGCGGGTTCTCAACATCGTTAAAATGGCCATCCTGCCTAAAGCAATAAACGGATATAATGCAGTCGGCATCAGAATTCCACAGGCTTAGTTCCAGGAAACAGAACCAAAAAAAAAAAAGCTTAAAATTTGTATGGAACAACAAAAGACCCCAAATAGCCAAAGCAATTATGAGAAAAAAGAAGGAATCTGGAGGGGTCACACTCCCGGACATTGAGCTATTCTACAAAGCAATAGTGATCAGAATGGTATGGTACCGGAATAATCACAGAGGCACGGACCAGTGGAATAGTATTCGATGACCAGAAACTGGCCGCTCACACAATCAGTTAATCTATGACAAAAGAGTCAAAGGCATACGAAGAAGAAAGACAAGTATCTTCAATACATGGTGTTGGGATAACTGGACAGTCAATGCAGAAGAATGAAGCTAGGTCTCTCTCTAACACCAATCACAAAAATTAATTCAAAAAGGCCTAGAGACATGTGCATAAGACCTGAAGCCATAAGATTCTTGAAAGACAACCTAGGAAAGACATTCTATGACATCAGCCTTAGAGAAGCCTTTGGGGACTCAACTCCAGCATCAAGGGAAACAAAAAGAAAAATAAACAACTGGGACCACATCACACTAAAATGCTTCTTCACATCACCGAAACCAAAAGGAAACCTACTAACCGGAAGAAGATAGTTACCTTCGATATTTCCACCAAAGGCTTAAAATATACAAAGAACTCATAAAGCACAACAGAAGAAGAGGCAATCCCATCAAAAAATGGGAGGAGGAACTGGAGACCCTTTTCTGAAGAGGACACACAGACGGCCAACAGGCACATGAAATGATGTTCCCACTAGTTAGCAGGGAAATGCAAATCGAAACAATGAGATATCACCTTATACCTGACAGACTGGCTATTCTCCAAAAGTCTGGAAATGACAAATGCTGGTGGGGATGCAGAGAAAAGGGAACGCCTTTGTACTGTTGGTGCGAGTGCAGATTGGTGTAACCCCTACGGAGAACAGTGTGGAGATTCCTCAAAAAGTTGAAAATAGAAATTTCATATGGTCCCACAATCCCACTTCTGGGTATTTACCCAAAAGACACTAAAAAGCTAATTTACAGAGATTCATGTACCCCCATGTTTCCTGCAGCCCTATTTACAACAGCTAAGAACTGGAAACTACCTGAGTGCCCCGCGTCAGATGATGGACGGAGAAGATGTGGTCCATATACATGATGGACACTACACGGCCCTGAGAGGAGACGAAACTCTGTCATGTGAACCAACATGGGTGGATCTAGAGGGGATGATGCTGAGTGAAACAAGTCAAAAGAAGAAAGACAGAGACCAGATGAGCTCACTCACAGGTAGAGTGTGAAGAGACAAAACAAAACAACAGGTGAAACATAACCAACCCCTGGAATATCTGCAACAGAACTGAGGTTCCAACAGGGACTGGGGTGGGGGTGGGGGTGAGGGGGGCAAACGGTGGCGGAGCCCCCTGGACATACAAGTCAGACAAAAGTTGTCTTCTCTCACTGTCTTTTGAAAGGAGCAATGCAAACATATTTATACTCTATGTGATTCCCAGTAAAAGCTGTCTTTGTACTTTCAAAATGGCCTGATTTTCAAACTCAACACTTCTGCCAAATTTTAGTAAATGAGGGGGTGTCCAAGCCACGTGCAGCCTTCCCAGGAACACACAGGCCACATCCACGTAAGGGAGGGTCTTCTGTCCCTGCGTGGAATGGGAAGGCGGAGCTGCCTACAGAAGCCAGAGGAGCCGGCGTGGCCGGGCCAGCGGGCGAGGGGCTCCCAGCGGCCCTCACTGGGCAGGGCGCTGCGGATGAGCTCTGGAAATCTCCCGTCGGCTGCTCATTCTGTTCCTGCAAATACCCACAATCCCCGGAAGCTGGACATGGCTTTCCCGGCCGAGCATTGTACTAAGTCTGCCTCGTTTATGGGTCACTCTGGGTCAGGGGTTAGCAAACACCAACAGATGCTACTTTGGGGAAAGAAAGAAAAGCCAACTTGGACGTCGTCAACGTTAGATTGAACGGTATCGTGTCATGGTTAAGGGCTAGCCCTTTGGATTGAAATGGAACTGGGCTAGAGTCCAGGGGAGTGACCTGCACTCCCACACCTGTCCGCTGACCGCCGCTTAGGGCCACGATGACCGGCTGACTGCGGACACGCAGCCCACACGGCGCCCCCTCGTGACCACACACCCTACACGCAGCGATTTTCAGGGGCTGCTGGAAAAATTTGTTTCTTTCTTTACATTCCACATATACATGAAGCTGTCCTCCTTTTTTGTTTTTTTTATTTATTGGGCCTAACACGATCCCTTCCAGTTCCATGCAGATTGTGGCAAAAGGCACAAGTTTAGCAGCTGCACAGAACTGCACTGAGATTTGTAAACAAAGCAATAATGATGATTAAAGTAAGTTTGACCTGCAAAAACCCGCCCACGTAACGTGTGGACACAAGTCGTCTCATCGCGTTCTCTCAGAAAAGGGTGAACTGCCTTGTTTTCATGGCAGGCGGATTCTTCTCATGTCCCCACAAAGACAGACCCCCGTTTGCCATGTACGAGAGTTTATACCATCACGCTGCGACTTTTCTTTGAGGAAAAGACACCTCATTTCTTCAAGTGATTGACATCTTCATGGAATGTGGGGTCTGTAAAGGTTTATCAACATGGAACGGTCTCTGTCTCCCTCTGTCTCTCTCTCATCAATGTTACGGTCCCATCCCAGATAATTAGCTTCTTTCATGAAACAAGGCAGCGACAAAGGAGGCGGATGACTCAGTCAGTCCATCTCTGCAGACGGGAAGGCCGAGGTCGCCACTGAACAGCACCTGTGCTCCACGCACGAAGGGAGTCCGGCCTGAGAGGGGTCTTCATGTGGAAGCCAATGGCTGCAACTTCCAGGCATACTTCACTTTGCAAGCATTCAATCCACTCGTTTCGTCATTGGAAAGTGACGTCAACCCTAATGGCCACCACGTGAAAGCACCCAGATGTCCGTCACAGGGTGATGGAGCCTGGAAGAGGTCCATCCCAGGCATGGACATTGGTCAGCGATGAAAGCAAAGATGCTGCAAAGCCAGGGAAGACAGAGGGGAAGTTCACACACACACAAGACTAGTTGACAATCGCAGAGGCTCATGCTGTGTGACTCAGTCAGAACGTTCCGGAAAGGAAGCTAAGAAGACACCGCCGAGGTGGGGTGGCCGGCGTGGGGCTGTGTGTGCAGCCCCGAGGACGTCAGGGCCCTGAGACGGCGCTAGGTGACCACGACGGCAGATGTGTGGCGTTGCACAGGTGTGCAAACTCAGAGCATGTCCGTCGCCAGGCAGGAATCCTGATGTCAGCTGTGTGCTCAGGGCGAGGGACAGGCCAGAGTGGGCTCATGACCTCACGAGCGCCCCCTCCTGGGGGTGGTGACAAGGGAGAGGCTTCTCACGCACGGAGGCGGGCACGTGCGGGAAATCTCTGCACCTGCGGGAAATCTCTGCACCTGCCCCTCAATTTCACCGTCAACTTGAATCTGTTCTAAAAACACTGGCTTTCCACTGCGTTTTGTTAAGGTGACTTTAGTGAGTCGTGAGAGACCCAACAAGCCTGACCACCTGTTCACTGTCCCTGCAGACGGACCTCAGGCAGAGGGAGCTGCCAGTTCCTGACACCACCCCCCCGATGCCACCCTGGCTGGAGGGAGCTGAGCTGGAGCTCGCCCTCACCGCCTCCTCACAGCCTCCCCGTTCATTTCCCGCCGTCCTCATCTCTTCCTGAGCCGATTTCCTGCTACCTCTGAAAATAACAGCTCATTAGAAAGCGATCAGAGATGGGATGAGCAATTGAACATAATTATGCAAAATTGCACGGACCTCACACAGGCGCTCAGCTGTGTGTGAGGGGAGGACACGCCCGCTCAGAAGGCCCGGGGCTGCGAGGGCATCCCCCCCACCCCGATGACAAGGGACACGGGGCACCCGGTGCGACCTTGCAGACAGGCGCTCTTGGCCCACACTGCCCTGGGAAAAGGACCATCACGGTGAAGTGGTGCGACGTCTGCAGGTCGCAGTGATGGGAGGGATGTGGAGACCACACCCATGGGGAATCCCACAAGGAGGGCTGGTGGGAGCCCGCGGGTGACGTCTCCCATGGGAGCTGCCGAGTAGGGGGGTCACTGTCACCGGGACCGGTTCGCCTCAAGGGGACAGTCCTGCAGCCTATCTCGCTCACCAGAAACCTCCTCAAGGGTGACCGTGCCGTCCACAAGTGTCCGGCGTTCTGGCTGAAAGTCACGTCGGAAGCACCTCTCTGTCCCTGGCGAAGCGGGATGACGGCATCTGCCCAAGTCCCCTGAGACCAGGAGATGTCTGACAAGTGGGGAGAGGCAGGGAAAGCCAACCCAGAGGCGACGCACTAATCCCGGAACAAGGAGGGTGGCTGGAATCAGGAAAGCAGGTCATGTTAAATCTCACAACGCATCGGACATGAAACTCCCTGATGGGCGCACGCCCCTCGCAGATCAGTGACTCTGCCTCGTGGCCTCCTTAGAAGCAGGACCATAAAAACGGGACGAAATGCATAGCCTCCTGCAAAAGCGGCTCCAGAACTTGGGGGAAACCAGAGCTGTGATTCTAATGCCCAAACGAGGGACGGCGACTGAGTTCCCCAGCTGTCCGCCTTCCTTTGTATCAGCGCAGCGCCTACCCTCAGGTTTGACGCATCACACCTCGAGGATGGTCAGTCAAGGTGTTTGGTCCAGGCTCCCATCGTGGACAGTCTCCCTGAAACCTGGTGTCGGAGGGACATCCTGTGACAGTAGAGCTGCTCAGGGTCCTGCTCAGGGTCCTGCTCAGAACAGACCGTCTGCAGAGGAAGAGGATGACGATGGAGACGGAACGTGTCCGCGAGGAGCGGAAGTGAAATCCGTGATCTGGGTGTCTCATCAAAGCTCCTGGCGAGGCAGGGTCACAGCCCGTGGCCTGAGTGAGACGCAGCGCGATGGATTCAGTGCCCCCAACACACACCTGCTCCGGCCTTCCGGGTCCCGCTTGGGGCGCACGTGGGAGACGACCCGCGCTCCTGCCTGCCTCCCTCACAGCAGGGACACACGTTCCAGCTCTGCGACCTCGGGCAGATGCAGGGCAAGCAGGACGCATGTGCAGAGCTCGCTGCCAGCAAGGGCTGCTGGGTGTCATTCCTGGGAGTCCTACAGCTCACTGTGAATGGGGGACAATCCGGTGCTTCCACCGTGACTGTGTCACCGATAGGACATCCAGTTGAGGGACAAGCAGGGGTGCTAAGTGTCCCCAAGGTGCAGGCAAGCACACACGGCGAAACATGGCACCCAGTGTAAGCGCCTTGGGAGACTGCTGTATGTTTGTCTCGACGAAAAACCTGTCATCATATCAGGATGACACTGTCACTACTTATTCAACACAGGAGTGTGTTACACCCAGCCCCGAACGCACCGAGCTTCTCAGGAGCGTGAGTGCTGCTGCGTAAACTGCAGAAGGCTGTCTGTCGTTTAACTCAGAACTTTCCCGGGAGACTTTCTCTCCTTCGGTGGCGCCAATGACAGCTGAAAATAGCAAACAGGGCTGCCTCCTGCCCCCGGGACACGTGCACACTGGCAAGCCTGGCGTGGCCACATGCACACTGGCGAGCACTGTCCCTCACTCCTGACACACAGCGTGACGCCCCCACACAGCGGGCTGCCTGCGAGAGGATGATGAATAGAAGCAAAGTGCTGACACATCTTTAAAACCATAAACAAAGCAGCAAAAAGCACATATTCTGTTTCCATTTGCATGAAATACCAAGAAAGGCGAATCTCTGAGGAGGGAAAGTGAATCAGAGGTTGCCTAAGGCTGGGGGAGCATTTCTTGTTAGGTGGATGGAAATGCTCTGAAATTAGATCTGGGCTCTGGTTTGACTATAAATACACCAAACAGCGAATTATACATCTGAAATGCCTGCATAAAGCCATTACAAACGCCGTAGAATGAATTAATTATAATCTCAAGACAAGAAAAAATGAAAATGGGGTTTCAAGGCATTGTCTACTCTTCACCATGGACAGGCTCAGATGCAGGAGGCCAGAGACTTGTCCCTCGGCCTGGAACAGCTGTGACACTGAGGCTCAGGACGCAGACCCATGTGGGGGTGGAGGAGGGCAATTATTTATCATTTCACAGCAGGAGTGAAGAATCCTTCTCAAAGGGAGCTGGGAGCTGCTGTGTTCTTTCTTCAAACCACGTAGTTGCATGTAAGAGTCTTGATTTTAAAGGCGAGAAAGGCAAGCGTCGGAGAGTGAGGGCAGTGAAACATCACCCACGGCTCGGGGCCGGCAGGACCGGGCCACTGGAGAGTACCAGGCAGCTCTCCGCCCCCAGGCCCTCCATCAAGGAGCAGCCCCAAGCCCTCACGTCCCCAGGGCGTGACATTCTTGTCTTCATGGTAAGCCAGACCTCCAGCACCTTTGAGGTGACAACGTGGCTCTGGGGTGGGAGCTGGCGGCAGGGCCGTATTGAGCATGGGAGAAGGAAGAAAGAGAAACACCCCTGGGAAGGAGAGGGGAAGGGGGCCCAGGGAGTTGCAGGTGCACCCCACCTGGGATGCTCGGCAAGGTTCCCTGATTTCCTGACCCTGTGCCTGCACCTGCTGGCCACAGCCGTGGGGACCCCAGGCTGGCCGTGTGGAAGCAGCTCCTCGCTGCGACATGATCACCCTGCAAAGACCTGAGACCTGGGCGCCGGAGCTGAGAGAGAGGTGGGCAGAGGTCGGGGCGGACGAACACCTGATCTGGGGAGAAAGGAGGCGCCGGCTTTTAGGGGAAGCGGAGAGGACACGTGTGAGGAGGCTGAGCCCCTCGGTGGGTACAGGCAGCCTGGACGGGCGGCCCCGACAGGGACGGGACCTGCCAGGCGGTGTGGCATGTCCTGTGTGGGCACCGCGTTCCTTGCAGTCTGCTGATTTAAAAGTGCACAGAGTCACAGTTCACCCACCAGGCAGGCATGTTATTCGGGATATGAATTAGGATGAGAAATCACGGAATCGGGGAAAACTGCCGCGCGGATGAGACGCGGCTGCTCCCCAGGGCCCGTGGGTGCTCGGAAGCGGCAGGTGCGGAGGGCGGGGCGGCCGGGGAGAGCAGGGAGAATGCTGCGCCCCGCACCCTCGCGGCCCCACAGCGGAGTCTGCAGCGAGGCTGTCGGGCAGTGTGCGCACCCGGGGAGCTCTGGGCACGTGGCATCTCTGCCACCCTCTGCGGCACGGTGCCAGCTTCCCCTCCGGGCCAGCCCTGCTCCCTGTCCCCGGCTGCTGGGACGTGTGGCTGAATGGCCCCCGATAGTTTAGGGGCATCAGGGGCAGCTGGAGGACAGACCCTGTAACAAGGAGACGAGAACAAAGAGGACACACTGCCTGCAGGAAGGGGGACCCTCTGCAGCTACCTGTGGACCTGGGTCCCACGGGACCAGTGCACCATCCTGACTTCGGCCACTAGACCAACATCAAGTCCAGCAGAAGGAGGCAAAGACGCCCCCAGAGAAACCTTCGCAGCCACCTCCGGAGTTGAGTCTCATGGAAAGAACACCCCGGGTGAGGAACAGATCCGATTTAGATTGGAATTTATTTCCACAAGACTCAACTGCTGTCCCTACCTTGTAAATGGCTTCTGCGCGATCGGCGGCCATATGTTTGCAGTCGGCGCCTTGGGGTCTTCAAGATGCACACAAGCAGGCGCCAGATTTCCTCTCTGGAAGCGCGTCTGTCTGCTCCCCTCACACAAGGAGGGGAGCTCAGCGCCCGGCCGCCGGGCCGCCTGGGGGTCAGAGATCTCCCCAGCAAAGTCGGGTTCTGACCTCCCACCGCGAAAGGAGGCGGTGACAGCCCCCGACAGGCGACACACGTGTGTCCCGCCCTATATCCACCAGGACCGATGTGTCCTTTCATGGAAGCTGCACGCCAGCAAATAGCTTTGTGAGCAGACACCTCAGGGAAACTGAAAAGATGGCTTCTCGGGCGTCCAGGGCAGACGGAAGCCAGATCTGCGCCAGCACTCGGTCCCCTGCTTGCTGGATGGCCCTTCCGGCCCTCCCCATTCTCACACATGGCATCATTGTTCCAGAAGCCACGGTCACGCTTGTCCAACGAGCCCGGCCCAAGCGAGCGATGGCCCACACTGGCCCTGCGGTGCCGGGGCCCACGTCCTGGCCTGCCCGTCACGTCTGGGAACGCTGCCCAGATGGTGGCAGGGCGCCACGGCCCACGCAGGGGACACTTCATGACACTGAGGAGGCACGCGGGTCAGTGCCTGTCACACAATGAATCCCTCACTGTGCAGCCAGCCGCCTGCAGCCCGGCCTGCGCGCGAGGCAGAAACGCACGCACCTGTGACCTCGGTGGCACCTAAGTGACTTCAGCTCCAGGTGCCCGCGGACTCGGCGGGTGGGGGACCCGCGATGTGGGATCTCACCACCTGCACCCTGAAGTCCATCTGTCCCTGCTCAGAAGTCGCTGGAATTTATCACAGGCTGGCTGCTGCGCACTTGCCTCTAACCGGGGTCCCGAATTCTCCCTTCTGTTGGCAGCGGCAGGCATTCTGGGCCCAGAGGGCTTTCGAAGTAACCTTCCTGTTGGCCACATTCAGGGACCGTTGTCACGGCTGGGAAGACGAGGTCAGCCAGGGAGGAAAGGAAATACCGTCACCACCCACAACACTGGCGCTGAGGGTTTCAGTCATTCATCCTCATTCTTGTCTCGTGCAGCCATCGTCCCTTCTTCACAAACCTGCATTTGTTCAGTCGTTCACTCATCCAGTAAATACCCCTCATCTGCTGATTCATTCATTCATTCATTCACATATTCATTCACTGAATATTCATTCAGTCGGTCATGAAGAGGCGCCCCTTCCTTCAGTCATTCATTCATCCATTCCTGCATCATCCAACCAACAGGTGTCTCTGCTACCTACTGCTGGGCACACTCCGAGGTGACATCTTGTCCTCACTGACCCTTGATGGCACATGAGGAAGAGAACTCTCCATAGACATAAGCATCTTCTCCTCTCTGCGAAGGAGAAACCCAAATACAAGACAGAGAGGCAGGCTGGCCACAGGACTACGAAAGGCATGGACGACGCCTGGAGTCACGTGAGGTCACAGAGAGACCTTCGTCCACAATCATGTCCTCAAGATCCTCCTGTGTGACTCTCCTTGGCATAAAGACAAGTCCAGTTGAGGCTGAATTAGGTTCATTTTTGCTTCTGATGCTAAAAGCAAGCAGAACATTTTTGAGGCCACCTGAAAGCCCCATGGCCCTCAACCCTGAGCCTCCTGTGTAAGGGGAGGGCCGGCCCTGGATTTGGGGTCACAGGTACGGGCACCTCATCCCCAACACCCGTGCACACGCGGTGCCATGTCCACCCCCTTGACATCACCACTGAGGGGGCGGGAAAGGACGTCTCTGCTCGGGACACTCAGGCCTCTGACTTTCTGCTTCTCCTTTCTTACCCAGAAAACGATGCATCAAACCTCATGCCGGGGGCCACGGCACCGGGGTGGCGACACCACAGACGTTCCCCCGTGGGAGCATGCAGACCAAGAAGGTGCCCGTCACTGGGCTCAAGCTCATCAGAGGCTACTTGGGTCCAGAGCCCCAAGGGACCCACCTCAAGGAAAGTGCTCAGGCGGGTGTATATTCTGCCTCTTGTGATAATTCTCCCCTCCGGCCCCTTCTCCCTCCTGAGCACATGGCACATCACACTCGCTTATCATGACCGTCCTCCTCTCTCCTGGGAGGAGCGGGAGCCTTACAAGGGTGAGTGTTTGAGCTGCGTTATCCGTGTTATTATTCCTGACACAGGTCAGTGTCAGCTTAAGTCCAGCACTCAGAGCAGCATCTGTTAAATGAGACACGGAAATGACCAGAAGCCTCGTTTAAATATCACTCAGACTCAACCTTAGGACAGTGTTACTTTCCATGAAAATGCCTGCATAAAGCTACAACTCTTGACCTCGTATTCTTAAGTGTTGCATCGCATTTTCTCTACCGCTTTCCACTTCTGCTGCCTGAGCTCTGCGGACCGAACGCTCAGTCAGATGTGCAGAACGGCGTGCACAGCATCCTCTTCCCGGGCGGGTTCTGCATATACCAGAATGCATCTACCTTTCACACTGACGTGATAGTCTCCTCGAAAGCAAGCAGCACAGAGAGAGGGCACAGTCGCCAAATGACTGGATCGACGCTATTCAAACACGAGGAGTTTCAGGATACGCTTCAAAGACGTATGTACGACGTTGTATTTTAGACTGACTGGTCTAATGCAAAGTGATGATGACTCTGGATTAGTCGTTTCTAAAATCCTGGACATTCCAACTGCCCCACGTCCCACAAGTGGGCCCTCCCATTGTGGTCCCTGCCGGTGTCCCCACAGACCACGGCCCGGCACACACACTGCAGACTGTCGATTGGATTCGAGGGGCTGCTTACAGCGGTGACTGGCGGAGACGTACAGAACTGGCAAAGATATTAAGAATCCCATTTTCTGCCTTGTGGAATGTAAATTCCCTTCCATTGTTTTCAACTGTTAATACTTATGTTCTTTTTTATCATAAAATTCATAGATTTACATGTTTAAACCTTCAGTAAAGCATGAGAGTGTAATAAATCACTAGCGCTAAGTCCTGTCTCGCAGCAACCAAATACTATCTGCTGACACTCTGATGGGTGCCCAGCAGACTGTGGGTGCAGTGGCAGAGGAGGCGTGTCCCCCCGACAGAGGGGCTGTCCGCGGTCTCGAGGTGCTGAGCAGCGGGCTCTCATGGACAATTCTGGTAGCAGCTGATGCCTCCGCCCAGGTTGGCTGATTATCCCTCAATTGGACAGATGCCATAGTCCAGGGGGCTGGCCCCGGTGGGCCTCAACGCGGGAGGATGAATGGATCTGGGAACCTTTCATTTTTTGCTTACTTTCAATTTCTTTCTTAAATGTCCTTGAACACACACTGCACCAGGCACAGCTTAACTGTGCAGCTGGCTCTGGCTCATGGTTATTCACTCAACACCACTCCAGAGGCTCGACGAGCGGGTTTTGTGGATGCGTGATATCAGTACCCAGTGGATTTGCAGTACAGATTACCCTGGATAAACTGGCCACTGTCACTGGACCCCTCGACAGGCCTTACGAACAGACTCCAGGATTGAATCCTGGAGGGATGTTAGACTGACGCAGCCAACACCATCAGCCTGGCTGGGGACAGGTCTTTCTCAGGAGAGGCCGATCCTTCCTGAGATGTCAACACAAAACTCAGCACAACGTGAAAAATCACCAGAGACATGAAGAAACAAGAAAATGGGCCTATTGAAAAGAGTTCATAGACGCAAATATGGAAACGGTTCAGATGACTGAATGATCACTCAGCACCTTTAAAGTTGCACAATGGACACGACACGGCCCTGAGAAGAGATGAAACCCTGTCATTTGAATCAACATGGAGGGAACTAGAGGGGATGATGCTCAGCGAAACAAGTCAGAAGAAGAAAGATAGGCACCAGATGAGCTCACTCACAGGTGGAACGTGAACAGACAAAACAAACGCACAGAGAAAACATAACCAACCCTGAAACATCTGCAGCAGAACTGAGGTTCCAACAGGGAAGGGGGCAGGTGGGGGCACATGGTGGCGGAGCCCCCTGGACACTGGGGGAGAACACTTGGTGATGTGGTGGACGGCAGGGAATGGAGAACCTACACATAAGAGTTTATTTTAATGTAAAAATAAAAATAATAAAGTTACTATGAAAAAGGATCTAGAGAAAAATGCTGACATATGTAAACAGATGAGGAATTTCAGCAGAGAAATGGAAACTGCAAAAACCAAACTTAAATGGAATAATGTGATGTCAGAGTAAAAAAGATTGGCTGGTTGGGTTTGGTAGGAGACTGAACAGAGCAGAGGGAAGAACCAGAGAGATTAAGGCAGACCAGTAGACATGACAAAATAGAAGAGAACAAAGTATGAGAGAAGAAAAGAAGCATCTACAATCTGTAATATACTATCAAGCAATATAAATCACTGGAGTCCCAGGAGAAGAGAGAGAGATAAGAGAAAAAATATTTTAAGAGAAGTAGCCAATAATTTTTAAATTGCTGAAATATATCAGCATATATATCTCAGCAAATCACAAACGTGATACATTAAAAAAGTTTAAAAACAATCTCCAGCACATCAGAGACAAACGGCTGAAAACCAAAATGGAAAGGAAATCCTAAAAGTAGCCAGAATCAACAGCCCACACTATAATCACAGGAAGTGTGAGAAGAACGACAGATGCACGTCTCCTACTGGAATGAAATGTTCGAAGAAAAAAAAAGCTGTCGATATAGAATTCTATATGAAACCAAAGTACATGTCAAAAATGAAAACTAAATAAAGGCATTTTTCAGCCACAGAAAAACTCAAAGAGATTTTGTAGCTGAAACAGCTATGCTACAAAAATTGTGAGAAGAATTTCTTCAGGGCTCTCATATCAAGTAGGATTTCAGGTCAGGACAGAGTAAACATCACAGAGAGCGCAATATAGGAGTAGAAATAAAGGACCTAGCTATCATCTTAATACGTGTGTCTGTGTATACACACACATATAGATGTATATATATTATTATGTGGTACTATTATATATTATTATATTATCATGCATCATATATACATTTAAGCTATAACTTTTCAAAGCAAAAATATTAACATGGTGCTGTGGAGTTCATAAAATGCAAAATATTACAAGAACACAAGGATGGGAGAGGATATATGAAATATGAAAGTATACAATGGTGAGGTTCTGACCCTTTAAAGAGTTTAATATTATATAAATTAGACTACGATAAATTAACAATATATATTATAGCTTCTACCACCTTTTAAAAATAACACCAAAATGTACACATAAAATTAATAGAATTAATCATCCAAAACAAGCCAGGAAATAAGAAAGAGAAACATATACCAAGGTATAAGACTTTAAATCATCATATAGGTGATTGCATTAAATAAAGACTAAACACTACTCAGCCTAGATAAAAAAGCAAGATCGAAAGTGATGGCTCTTCCAAAAAAAGCACATAGGACATGAAAAATTGATGGTTGAAAATAAAGTGTGGAAAATGGCAGACTACCCAACACATCATAAATCTCATGCCTATATTCAAACATGGTTCATTCAAGACCAACGGCAGCAGCAGAATCAAAGAGGAAGATTATATAAACCATGCTAGAGGTCCTAGTTAGTGTAATACAGCATGAAAATGAAATTAAAAAATCAAAACAATCTCAAAAATGTCACTTATAATATCAGATTGTTAAGACTGCAATAAAGATTTCATAATCAAGGCAGTATGAGCAAGAACACCTAAAACTTGAATAATTTATTTTTTGTATTGACCAGATCTAATGAAAAGTGTGGAGTGGGCATGAGGAGAGACAAATCAAATCAGTAGGACAGAGCAGAGATCCACACATAAGTGGCTCCTTATTTTTAAATCAAAGTGCAAAGTCAGTTAATGAGGAGTGGAAGAGGACCATCTTTTTCACAAATAATGCTGTAAAATTCAGAAAACTGATGGAGAAGAAAAAATCTTGAGTCTCACCTCACTATGTAAAAAGAAATATTTGAAGATGTATCGTAAGACCCACATTTAGGCTGGAATCATGCATTTCTAAAGGAAAGACTGGGGTGATGTCTTTACAACTAGGAAATAAGCAGAGTTTGTTAGATAAAAAGATATTGATCATAAAAAGGAAAAATATAAAGAGAATTAGGCCCTTTTTAAAAATTTTTACTCATTGAAAAGCACCATTCATCGAATTCATAGAGACAGGTTACAAACAGGAGCAAAATATTGGATGCAATGAATGATTTACATCCAAAAACAACAACAAACTCCAGTAACTCAGTAAAAAGAAGACAAAGAGTCCAATAAAAACAAGGCAAACTATTTAAATAGTCACTTTCCAGAAGATGTCCCATACACAAGGAACACATGAAACAACGTCATCAAATGAAAACCAGCATAAAACATGCACTGGAATGTTAACATGATAAATAATGGCATGCTAAAAGTTGGAGAGAATATAGATCAATAAGAAATATCCTACATTTCTGGTAGGCACTTAAATGGCATCTTTTTGAAGTTTTTTATGCAGTTAAACATGCAATCCCATTGCTAGTATTTACCCAAGAGAAATACTAACATCTGTCCATCAAAAGACTTCTAAAAAACAGTCAGACCAGCCTTTCTCATATTAGTCAAACACTGGAAACAGCTCAAAAGTCTGCCAAAAGGGAAGATATAAAAAGACAGACTTTTTTATATAAAAGAACACATTCTGAAACTGACAGCAGTATGTGTGACTCTTATACATACTATATGGAGAAAAGAAACCAGGTATCAAGAACATATCCGGCTTACGTCTATTTATATCAATCCTGGGTAGAAATCGGAAAGACCTGGCATCTTGGGGGCTGCTGGTGGACCACAGGTAAGGGAACAAGGAATGTTCTGAGGGGAACAGACGTTCACACCTTGTTCGGGGTGTACCAAAAGCCAATACACAGAATGCTGAACCATTGTTCTTGGCCTGCTTTACGGTACATTAATTGTAACCCCCCCCCCCCAAAATCAACTAAGAACAACTACTGATTGCTGTTTAATGCAGGAGAACACAGACAAGTTAACATAGTACCGGGATGAGAGGATATCTCTGAATGTCTAAAATCCACTGGACATAACATGGACTTTATAGAGAATGCCTTTAAATCAAAAAGAAAAAGAGAAACTCCAACAGACACCTATCAAGGCTATGCATGAGCAATTTTTAGAAGCAAATCCCAAGACTCAAATAAATATAAATAAATCCTAAAATTCATGATAATCAGAAAAATATGACTAAATTAATGATATCAGTTTGAAAGGGACAGAATAGGGCTCTCAAGACAGAAAAAAAAGATAGACATTAAATGAAAATACCTGCCTAGGGTTGGGCACCTGTTTTTCCTAAACAATTAATCAGCAAAATAGCTCCTCAAGAACTGGCCTATATGATGTCAGGGTCATCTCTCCACTAGTCTGCTTTTCCTTCCTTCCTTTCAAGAGGACTCACTCTCTTATACTCTTGAGAGCACTTTTTCTTTTTCCTTGTTTTCTTCAATAAAACTTTTCTTACTCATGAACGCTTTTGAGTGGTCCTGAAATTTCTTTTGGAGACTGAACTCAAAAATGCGTGGGGTGAAGAAGGAGCTGGAAGATGAGACAAGGTCACAGGGTCATGGGTGGGATGGGGAGGCACCAGCCACTCCTGGGTCCAGGCCGCCATGGCCCTGGACTGAGACCAAGGCCAGGCTGTGTCACTGGTTAAAACTGAGGCCCACACTGGACATTCTTCCATCAGCCTTCGGCACTTCCAAAATAGGGTCTTACTGACACCCCATATCAACTTAACTGTGGGGGGCAGAAAGTAGAGCAAGGACAACCTGGGAGCTGGCAGAACATCAAGGACAGCAGGTCCAGAGCACCAGGCCTGGGTCACCATGTGAAAACACTGGGACAGTGTGTCTGTGACTGTTCACTCCCCAAAATTAGATAGATACAGCTGTGTAGTCAGAAAGCAAAGGGCTGCATAAGCAAATCCAGTGTAACTATAAACTTGCTTACGTAAGCTGCCTGAAGCAATGCTGTGTATGAACTCAATAAATAGGTGACGGAGGATATTCTGGGCTCTTTAGTCTGAGAGACTGTTGGCCCCCTGACCCCAGCTTTCTATCATCTCATTCTCTCTTGATTTTTCTCATCCCCCTGTGGCGTCCCCTTCCTCAGGCCCCGTTCCCAGGAAGCAATCCTGGCAACTGGTGCCGAACAGGGACCGAGGAAGGAAGAGTCAGACTGATAGGAAAAAGAAAAGTGAAAAGAAAAAAAAGAAAAAAGAAAAATAATGACGCAGGGGACCTGAAAGGACAAGCGTGGAAAACGTCCTGGGAGACAGTGAGTTAACTGGCTTTCAGGGATTCAATAATCAGGGCAACAGTGGGGCAAAACAGCTCAAAGCATGCAGAATACATCACGTTGCTTCGCTCACTGCTGTGCGCTTCTGGAGTAAAGTGAAACGGGCAACATCTGAGCAACTGTTCGCGGCTGTGCATAAACATTGCTGTTGGCTTCCCGCTCAAGGGACATTAGATTTGAAACAATGGGAACAATTAGTCTGAACTACAAAAGGGCGCATCAGAATGGAAAAATCATCCCCATCTCAGTTTGGTCTTTGTGCAGCCTGATTCCACTTGCCTTAAAGCCCTTGCATATGGCAGAACATTAGGAGTGAGAAGGAAACCTCCCAAGAGTCAGATGGAGAAGAGGGGCCATCCCCAAAGGCACACGGGGAGGAGGCAAGTAACTGTTGGAAGAAACCCCCCAGGAATCAGACAGCAAGAAAGAACCATCCCTGAGAGCAGCTTTTCATGGATTAAAAACTAGAAAGTCAGTTATTCCCAACGTTGGGCAAGATGGAGGAACATGTGATCACTCGGGTCTTGAAGAAGAGCTTCAAATCCTGCGGGCCTGGGGCAGAGCCACCTGCTCAAGTTTTCTCCAATCCCTTGTATCTCCCGAAGAAACTGACGCTGGTCCAGAGGGACAGACGCCATCTTCCGAGCAGTGTTTGTGGCCGTTCGAACTGGGGTTGCAATTTGTAACAAGAAACAGATTTTGTCTCAGTCACGTTTCTGATACAGGGGCCCTAAAACACTTGGAACATCCTAAGCAGTGAAGGTGGTAAAG
This sequence comes from Solenodon paradoxus, assembly GCA_004363575.1. Lineage (NCBI taxonomy): Eukaryota > Metazoa > Chordata > Mammalia > Eulipotyphla > Solenodontidae > Solenodon > Solenodon paradoxus. The sequence goes on from RJWH01006412.1 coordinate 52,155, forward strand.
CATCTTTGTGATGGGAATGAGCTGGCTTTTGGAAGCACCTAAGGGTGAGGGCTGTTTGCCAGTGGAGCCAAAGATGAGACTGGAGGCTTGGAACGCCCAGTCCCACCCTGACATCCAGGGAAGCACGAGGTGCTGGAGGCTGGATCGCCCATGGCCCATAAGTTAACCAGCCACGCTTTGTACTGAAGACAAAAACCCCAAAGGAGGGCGTTCAGAGGGCTTCCAAGGCAGAAAGTCGTGGAGATTTGGGGAGAGCACGAATGCCCCGTGCCCTTCCCCAGCCCACGCGTGTTTCCCATCTGTATGCTCCTCTGCCTCCTGAGCAAGCACTTTTACGATAAACCGCATTTTGGCCACTTAGCCGTCAGGTCCACCAACCACAGTCCACACACATTCCAGGGACCCAGAGCTGCAAACCCCGGGCTGGAGGAACAATCAGATGAACTAGATAAAAATGAATTAGTGCTTTTTCCTCCTCTCTCTCCCTGCCTGCCAACTCACCTCACTTCTGCTGCACCTGTCCTTCAAAAACACATGAATAAACAAACCACGATTCTAGTGAGTAAACGTGTCTAGTTCTGTGAGCTGCTCTAGGACAATAATCAACCCCAAACAGGGGTCCTGGGGCCCCTGACTCATAGCTGGTCCATCAGTCGCTCAGGTGAGAACCTGGATTTACAGTGGATGTGAGTGGTCGGGAACAGCAGTCCTGTAGGGCTGGACCCACAACCCACAACCACAGGAAAGAAGACACTAAGGCGTCGCCTGGATGGAGCTCCAGTGCCTTCCAGACGCGTGATGGTTCGGATTCACCACCATCTCTGAGGACGCGAGGAGGGAAAAGGCGGTGGGCCGGAACCACCCTGCGTCTGGAAGGTGCTGGAGCTCCGTTCACTCACCGCAATGTGGAGGAATTCTAAGCCCAGAGGGTTGATGGAAATGAAAGATGAATGACAACATGGAATTATGTAAATTCCAGCCAACACGTTCACAAAGTGACGGCACGTGGCCTGCAGAAATACAAAGGACACTGATGAAACACAGCATACATTTCAAAAGGGTGCCGGGGGCAGGGAGGTGACTTCAGGAAGTGAGGATGGGAATGAAAGGAGGTAATAACAGACGGAAGGGGAGCCATTCTCACACCAGCAATGATCCCGGGACACAGATAACAGCAGAGCGCGACCCCTCGGAACCCAGTCCAAACACAGACGCAACAAAACTCCGGACAAGACGTAGAAGAAAAAGAATTGAAGAAACCAGCTGGGATGATGGAACTTCTGACACAGAGACGTAGTTGGACCTTGTGAAAGAGAAGTTAAAAGAACTAAAGAAACAAATAAAATCCAAAGCTTGTTTAATAGGAATCCTAGAAGAAGACAATGGGAAAGATAGCATTTAAAGAGATAAAACCTGAAGGAAGTTCTAGACTTGATTACTAAGTGTCTCCAGACTCAAGAAATCCTCCGAGCCAAGCAGAATGCAGGTAGAAATAAGAATAATCCAGGTCTCGTGGACTGTATGAGTCCCTAGTTCTTCACAGAGCCCCGGAAAAAGATTAAAACCAGTCAGGGAGCAATAGGCAGGGAGCCAGCAAAGCCAAATTGATAACAGATTCCCATCAGCAAGAGAAGATGTGAGAAATCATAAGAAGAGATCACAACACGCCTGAAGGAAAATCAACGTCAACAGAGATTTCTACATTCCGCAAAATAAAAGATCTTTCAAGTCATAAAAGGAATGAGAGAGCTCACTGAAGAAAACATTGACGAGCGCACCTCCCCAGGAGCTAGTGTGCCAGCCAAGTGCCTGGTGTGATGGGCCCGTCCCCGTCCCCACCATGAGGGTCCCAGGCTTTAGTCTGCAATCCCGCCCATGGGAAGCAGGGGTGAATAAAGAACTGCACGAAGCCTTGGTACAGCTAATAAACACTAACTTAAAACAACAGATAAGGATGTTTTAAAAAGGTACAACTAAAATGGGACAAAACAGCATGGGAAGTCAGAGAAGGCGCTCAGAATGAAAGAGCACGTTCAGGAGGAGACTGATGCTCACTCACCGTGAGCTTGTGAGGAGGGATGTGTGTCAAAGCCACCAGGCTAGCAGGAGAGAGCGGACATTGCACTTCCAGCTTCCACACCCAGACACGAGGAGAACTCTCGCCACGAGATGGGCAGAGCCAGTCTGGTGGGTTAGGAGGAAACCACCACGTGTAATGCACGGGAAACGCCACGCAGGGCAGAATCTCAGAACCGGGACTGCACTCAAATGACGCACAAAAGGAAGGTCTTTCACAAACTACCTAGTGAGATGGAGCTGCGGCAATCACAGGAATTCAGAGCTTTCGCTGCATTTCTTTTAAAAAGAGAAAGACTAGAAATAAATGAACTAAATAGGCAGTCCCCTGAGCTAGAAGAATAAAACAAGCAGGAAGAAATTAGAAGGGAGATATAACATATAAGACAAGGGAATGATAACAAACAAACATTATGTTTTAAAAAGACACAGATACAGGAAAATCTCAACAAGGTGCACGTAATACAAAGAGCTCCGGAGACAAGTCACGGGCAAATCTGGTCTCTGTAAATCTCGGAAGACAGCACCTGGTCCTCTCCTGAAGGTCGGGAGCGCCTTGCAGCCTCCAGGCAGGGAACCTAGCTGCTTCTTTTTTCAATTAACAAAAATTGGATTATACAGAAGCATTCAGAATGTCAACAAAACAGTTCCAACTCTTTTTTTCCCAACTACATGGTAACATTAGTTAACAGACCAACAGCTGCTGTTTCCCAGCAGCGGCGGCAGAGACAGCAGATGAAGAGGGAACACTACCCCCCACCCTGCAGGGACCCCGCTGCAAGCCCTGCCGTGCAGGCAGGGCCAGTGGTGCTGAAAAGACCACCGGACGGGGTCTGAACACAATCAGTAGTGTGCTGACTGCACAAGAGACATAACTTGAAAGCAAATGCTACACAGCCTGGCAGCTCCTTCTTCTCTTTAAAAGGTGCGAGCTGGGGTCGCCCTGGCAGGCTCGCTCACCTGGGAGCGGTCCTGCCCTGTGTCCAGCCCTAGTCCCCGGCCCAAGAAACAGGCGGAGGGGAAGAGCCAACGTGAATAAGGAAATAAAAATAGTTTCTTCCTCCCCTCTCTTCCTACCTGTCTGCTTAGGCACCTGCACCTTCCCTTTAAAAAAACAAAGGGAAGCGTTGTAGACAGGGAGGCTCAAGCATGAACAGACAAGAAAACAAGAGCTTTACTGGAGCCAACTTATTCCTGTTTAGCTTCATCTTCTTCCACTTCCTCCTCCTCCTCCTGCTCCTCCTGCTCCTCCT